>RWGY01000120.1:0-96941 GCA_007726485.1 Eragrostis curvula | reverse complement strand
AAAAATATATGAATTTGCATTGTGATCCAAATAATTTAAGAAGCCATCAGCCAAAACTCTTATGCAATCGTAGCTGTAATACAGAAACACCGAGATCCATGAGTGTGCCGCAGTTTGACGCTAGGATGGAGAGCACCCAGTGCAGCAGGTCGGCGCCGGAGGCCGAGGCATGGTTAGTGCGGTGGACCAACGGGAGCAGCGCCGCCAGCGGCCAGAACCGGTGCAGGGCACGGGAACTGCGGCCATCAATGTGATCCGGAGGCCAAGTATGATCTTATCTTAAATAAACTTTAATTAGAAAACTACTGCAGAACATCTTTCTAAATCGCTGGAGACGAATTTTACGATGGGTAGTTAGCTGTGATAGACGATATTTACTGTAGTATACTGTTAGCATCACTGTAGCCAAACTAGATTAATTAGGCTCATTAGATTCGTTTCGTAAAGATTACCCATCTGTAAAAAGGTTTTGTCATTAGACTTTGTTTAATTCTTTTAATAATAAAATTCTTTTTAGAGCTAAATTTAGAGGCTCTAATCCATAACAACCGAACGCGCCCCAAGTACGCGATGGAAACTTCTGTCGTAGTGCGTAGATCTCTCGCAGGTCGTTGGGACACATGCCTTCTCCTGTCTTGTTGGGATGAGCTGCCGTGCAACATGTTGTCTTTGGTCAAGCTGCCCCTCGTCAGATTCTTATTTTGGATGGTCTAAAAAAAAAAGATTCTTATTTTGGTATAACAGATGATGGTGGATACAGAGAAGCTGCTGAAACGTTTATTTTGTCTATCACTCTGTAAATATATGTAACTTTGCTGCCAAATGCACAATTTACAAACTTCAAAGATACTCCGGCCTCCGTTCAGAAATAGATATCATTCTAGCTCTGAGCACGGAATTAATTAAGGAGAAGTGAAAAAAATAGGTGCATTGAAAACAAGAAAGAGAGATATAGAGATAGAGATGTAGTGGAAAAAGAGAATATTGTACTGGGAAGAGAGCAATGTGTATTGGGAAGTGAAAATAACATGTAATTTGAAAAAAGTGTGTAAGGCTAAAAATGACATGTATTGTTGAACGGAGGGAGTATTTAAGAACCGCAAGTGCTTAAGTCTTTAATATTGCATTTTCATGTTTGCGCTTTCACAATCTTCAAGAAAAAACTCTTGGGCAACGTAGATTATCTATCGTGCGATATAAATCATGTTTCTATGTACTCAAGGAAGAATATCACCTCCTTCGGTGCTCAGTCTCAGTATATCAAATCTATCTAGGTTACTGATACATAATTATTAGCTTTTCTTGTTTGCAGTTATTAGGGGCATTATTACCCTTGCGGTCTTTGTGAATCGTGAGCATACCAAAAGGCATTTGTTATGGCAAGTCCTCTTTGCTTCTTGTCACTTCAGTCATCTCTCTCAAATCACTTCGTTGTGCTACGACCTCAGAGCTGATGTCAGGTGCGTAGAGCTGCAAGAGGTTGTGGCCCAATGGCTTGTTTTCTTTCATCAGCTGTTCTGCCTGGTTCATTTTAGCAATCATCATGCCGACGGCTCCATGATCGAGCAGTTTCACAACTTGGAACTCAAGCATCTTGTGTCAATGGCTTGAACATATGTTGACCAAGACCTCGATTTCTTATTGGGCCAAATTGGAAATTCTCGACACCTCCTATTCCTAACTAATCTCTCAGGAAACCAAACTACTTTTAGCATGCCTTCCTCGCTCATTTTTCTTCTTGGAGCTGAAAAAGTGTCTACCACCGAGGGTGTCCTGTATTATTTATGAACAGCGTGGCTACATGCCTAGCGTTAGTGTCAGGCTGACCTGTGTATCACCAACCATCTTACAATGCAAGAGTCGCTTATTTGTAGGAGTATAATTGGCATTAATAAAAGGTGTTATTTGCAGCAACTGACATAGTTTCGAAGAAATGAAACGTCTATTGTCTTTACTACACATAAAAAACCCGGTGGTGAGCGGTGGTGGTGGTGGTTCGTCCTCCCCTGTGCGCTGACAGGTGGGCCCGCTTCCCATTTCCCTCTTCTCGCTCGCTGAGACTCCCTGCCGCTCTCCTCGCCGTCAGGCCGTCCCCTCCTGGCGTCCCTCTAACTGCAAGCAGATGCCACCTCTCCTTCGCCCACCACGGTCGTGGAATCGACTGCCTCTCTGGCAAGCTCAGCCCCGATTACTCGATGGCCCGCATCGAGTCAGACACGAAAGTGGCGCACGAGTGAAGAGAGGGGAAATCACCACCGTAGGAGGAATGCGCGCTGTTAGAAACCAACTGCTGCGTTTCTGCTCCTGCACACCGATGCCTTTGAATCTGGTAAGAAGAAGAATGGAGCTTGACGGACCTAGCGATGGCATGCAAGGTGGTGGTATTCTGACTTCTGACCAGAATATATTGGCCCCCTCCAGATTCATGCTTAATCGAATAGGAGATAATAGGATAGCCATGAGGAGGGTAGTACAGGGACTCCAGATTCGTCGTCGCACGCCATTGCTTTGAAGTCAAGAGAGAAACAGAGCATTGCTCTGAGGGAGGCGAGGAAGACGAGTTTGTACCGTGGGTCCCACTGGTGATGCGCTTTACCTAGCGGCGAGAACCTACGAGAGGGAAAACAATTGCTATGCGCACATATTTGCAGCTGTTGCTCAACTACGAAAAGTGCTATGTGCACCCAATATATGGTGAATGGGTAGTTATAGCGACCATGAGAGAGTTCTGCATTTGGGTATTTGAATTGTATCAGTTAACTTTCAACCTTTGATTTAATAAACTAAGTTGTTTCAGTTCTATAGAATATGACACAATTCAGCTTGTTGCAAGTATTGGCTTGCACTGAAGTTAAGAAAATTTCAGAGTGTCGTAAGATTTATAAGGTCCATGTCAAGTCATTATGTGCCGCAAACAAGAGAGATTTAAAGACTAGGTCTTCTTATGTTGTTTTTCCGTACGACACAGAACTGCTATGGATAAATTTCTTCAAACGCATGCCATTATTGTTTAAAAACAATAGCATGTGTAATGTTGGAATACATACTAGAGAAAATTGTAGTTTCTACTTTTTTTAATAATAATTATTTATGAAAGTTCAAAGCCGTAGCAACGCACGGGCACATCGGCTAGTATTGATAACACATGAGATCTGAGACGCGCTCTATGATGGGCACTGTACTTGGCAGACTGTGATAGACTGTCCTATGTTGGTAAGCAAACGTACCGCTTCTAAGATAGTGTGCCATTTGTGATTTAAAGATAATTAGAAGTCATACTGAGAAATAAGTTCCAACTAAGCGAAACTGTTACTAAGCATGAAAAATCTCTTGAGGTTAGCTTCGTCAAAAAACCGAGTGCTTTATCCCGATGTGTAAAGAAAAACTTAACTGCATTAACACACATCCTCATTCGGCAAAGAGAGGCTGGAGGTGTAGAAGGCTATGACAAACATATCTGAGCGAATCGGCTCGTCCGCAACTAATAAGGAACTACAAATCTGAATCACCCTGTCAAAAATCCGGAAATAGCAACCCTGTCGGCCCGCTGAAAGAGTCTCCCTCTTATTTCTCATTCCATGATCCAGTCTTTGAACAAGCGACGCGAAGAAGGTAACTGCCCATGATGAATCTAAATGTTCCCCGTACTGATATCACGTTTGTTTCTCACTTTAAAACGCAAAGATGGAGTTGGACCCTTCTTAACAGTGGCTCAATCTCCCCGGGCCTCTCATTCCAACTTCCAAGCAATTTGACATCACCTTATGAACTGAGTGGTTAATTGTTGTCGATCTGTTCCATCTCCATGCCAATGTGTGGTTCCTTTTGAGTGCTCTTCGAGTATTTATGGATGGGTGCTGCAGCTGAACTCATGGCCACCATAAATCACTGCTAGTGTTGGGTTATGGGGCTCCGCTTAATCAAGGCCCAAACAGTTAATTAGGAGACAAACGGAGGTTGCGAGAATTTTTTTTCTCCTGTATATTCCAGAATTTCCGCCCCTGTAATACCCGTGGGTTGCTGTTTATAGTGGCTAGTACATCCTGGCTTTGATAAATCTCCAATCAAAACTCTTGCAGGTACTCTACAAATGCTTGACATTGGTCTTGATTAAGTGTATCTATACATACTATATTGGCTCGGTCCTTTTTCATGTTGGATTGGTGTTGGCAGACTAAACTGCTGCATGCGTTGTAATAAGCAGTTGTAGCCGCTATGATGTCAAAGCTGGGACCTTTTTTCATTGTCTAAAAAAAAATCAGGCTATAGTTTTTTTTGGGTTAAGGTGACTTTAGTTAGGCCTGTGTGCATAGCAGGCCCGTTGAGACCTGAGCTGGTGGCACGGGCTTGAGGCATGAGGAGCCGGGCCGCGGTAGCACTTGATTTATTTTAGTCCAGGGCTCACAAAGGAACTTAATGCCTGTTAAATCTGTAGATACTATATTGATACCCGCCCACGACGTACATACTCCCTCCACTTTTACAAATTAGTTATATTTGGACAAATTCCACTCAAAAGTTAGTAATATATTAAACTATCAATAATATTTATTAAGTATATAATTTTAAAACATCTAAAGCATGTGCATATATTAGTCTTGAAAAATACTCTAATAATTAATATCATACATTTTGTTGGTGTTGAATATAATTAATCTAATAGAAAACCACGGTCAAAGTTGTGTACTGCATATTGTGCCACTGTCCAAAATGACAGGTATATGAAAATTGGGCGACTAGTAATTTCCCAAAATTTTCCAATCAGGCGATCGCCACCGCAAAGACATCATATGCCTACTAGATATCTGCCCTCCAATCTTCAAATTTATCATTTTGGATAGACGCTGTGATATCCAAAACACAACTTTGACCATAAGTATCTAGTAGAAAAAAATGAAAATCAAACAAATCTTTGATATCGCTAAACTATTCTTCATAGCAAATCTATGCATGTGACTTCTGTGGTTTTTAAATAAATACTTTAAATGCTATCGATAGCCAAAACTTTAAAAGTTTGACTGGAGTCTTGTCCACGTGCAAGTTTTTGAAGACTGGTACACTATAAGTAGCCACTATGATCTGCAGCACACATTCCACTCGCTCTACACTTCTCCTCGATCGTCCCAGTACCCAATTTGGAGTGTCTCGTCGTCGTCGGTAGTCTAAGCGTTTGCATCCTCATGGCTTCCATGATCGGTCTCTTGGTTGCCATCACGGCTCTCCTTAGTAGTCACTGCGCGTCCGCCGACTGGTCAAACGCCACCGCGACGTGGTACGGCGACCGCCACGGCGCATGCACCGACGGTATGCATAGATTCACAGACGCATACATTTGATACATATGTGTGTATATATATATATACGAATGTTTTCTGACGCCAGTCTGCACGTACATATACTGCAGCTGGTGCGTGCGGGGCGCCGTCCACACGAGGCGCCGTTCTCGTCCATGATCACCGCCGGCGGCCCCTCCATCTTCCAGGACGGCAAGGAATGTGGCGCTTGCTACCAGGTAATCATGCATGCAAATCAACCACATCTCTAAATTAATAAATCGTTGCAGCAGAAGCTGACATGCATGTATCTCCACCGTTGAGTGACATGGTCTAACAATATTGATCTGCACGGATGCATGTTGCGTGCAGGTGAAATGCAGCGGCCACGCGTCGTGCTTCGACAGACCGGTGACCGTGGTCGTCACCGACTCTTGCCCCGACTGCGTTGACGAGCCCGTGCGCTTCGACCTCAGCGGCACGGCGTTTGGCGCCATGGCGGCGCCCGGACAGGCCGACCAGCTCCTCAACGCCGGTCGCCTCCAGATCCAGTACACACGGTAAGCTACATATATCATCGTAATCCGGAGCTAGTTCATTGCACGCATATATAATCATGTCCAGATCAAAAACCTCATCTTTCGATCGCCTTTTGGTTTAATTTGGCAGGGTGTCGTGCAACTGGGGGAACGGCCTGGACATCGCCTTCAGGGTGGACGGCGGGTCGAACCCGAACTACATCGCGGTGGCGATCGAGTACGAGGACGGCGACGGCGACCTGAGCGGCGTCGAGCTCATGCAGAGCGGCGCCGCTTGGCAGCCGATGCAGCGCTCGTGGGGCGCCGTGTGGAAGTACAACTCCGGCGCCGCGTTGCAGGGGCCCCTGTCGATCCGCCTCACCTCCGGCTCCGGCAAGACGCTCGAAGCCACCAACGTCATCCCCGGCGGGTGGACGGCCGGCGCCACGTACCGCTCCGTCGTCAACTATAATCCCAACTAATAATACTATACTGTTTGTCGATAAAATAAATATGTATGTGCCGGCAAATTCATGTTTCATTTCAAACTGTACGCTGAATCGGCAACGTCGGATCACAAAACAGAATGACAAGCCATGAACGTCCGTTAGTTGCTTGTGCTAATAAAACACACAATTATTTCAAAGCTATGCATTTCGAGAGGTAATAACAAATTAACTGACGAACTCCGATCCGCACAGAATATCCATTCTTTTTCAAAAGAAAAAATTAGGACACCGTTCCTCAACACCACCGCGCACCGACAACCACGCACTAGCACTAACGACAATAACATACGGCACTAAATCCGATAAACAAATTATCATTAACAAACGCACCATAACATTGTGACGAATATTAAACGCACGGCATGAGACAAAGCAACAAATGTCACTCACGTCAACAAGGAAGAGAGAAACAATGCAGTTCAAAATAGGTTATACTGAACTTCGTCATTGCCAGAAACTTCACTAGCAAAGAGCCGAAAGCAAAGATTTAGAAACAAAATTAAGAAGTCAGACCACAGAAATATGGATCCCAATAAAATCTAGCAAACTTGAAACAACAGATGGACTTTTTGAGAGGCCATCTGTACAGCGGCTCCACTCTAGCACCTATTTAGCATCTTCATCATCACTGCAAACATAATTCAAGTGTGTCACTAGAGTTTGGTGTGCATATAAAAAGAAGACAGCTATAAGGAAGGTGTGGCGCTAGTGCATACCACACTGCAGAGCTGCATGGAGAACCGCTCTTTCCATCCCATTCCAGAGTGTTTTCTGTGGGAAGAGGAAAATAACTGAATGTTATACTCCAACTCATACCTGGAGAATACACCTAACAAGAAATGTTCCGTTTGAACATCTTCTTCTAATATAAGATGCACATAATATGGCTTTTCCCAGGCTGTAGCTCCAAGAATTCTTAGAACTTGTCATAAATATCTCCTTGGATCTAGAACTGTCAGCAGATTGAGGCTCCTTCGGTTCAGTCAGCTTGTTGGACCTCAAGTAGATGTTTAAACGATTTTGTTGTGTCCTACAAACTTTATTTAATTATTACATCCATCATGTACCTTGAAGATAGTGCCCTGCTAAAAATGGCTTATGTATCCTAAACTGATATATTTAGGCAGGGGTTCGTTATAACATTACTTACTATGAATTCATCATTATCGGGATATTTCATATGACAAGTACTCCCCATTTCAGTTTGTTTGCATTTTTGGCTTGGGCATATGAATCAAAGAGAGGTGAAAAAGGTGATGGCGACCGAAAACAATGAGAGGGTGGAAGATGAGAGAGACAGAGATAGAGATGTATTGGGAAGTGAGAACGAAAAGGATGAAGTGCATTGAGAAGTGAGAACTGTAAGTATTTTGGCAAGAGTTTTGTATATGCTACATCTGCGAACAAATTGAAACAAAGGGATTAATTTTTGGAAAAATGCTAACAAAACCTCATGAGGCACGGAACTGTTTGCTATATCACTAACAGTGAATCCTGTGTCATCGACTACCAATATTATCTCAAGGCCAGAAGCAAAAAGTATATTTAGCAAAAGTATTCAACTGAAAATGCTAGTTCAGTCATGGATTCCTCTTCCTTCCAAACATAGATACAATGCTAGGGAATATGAAGATAAATAAACATGGAGCTCAACGGGATATGAAATAAAACAACAATATAGCTGGTATTACCTGCATAGCCATCCATATTTGAGTCGCTTGAAGCACCACTCATTTCTGTGCCTTCTTCAGTGTATTCTGTGATAGGAACAGTAGGAAAACGTCACATTCCAACTCAATCGGAGCAACACCAAAATTGAAATATTTCAGTTGGACAACATACTGCCATATGAACACATATCATAGACTCCTTACTATAACATTACTACTAATTTGTCATTTCTTTGTATTTTTCAGATGAGAACTCTAGGAGATTCTAAGAAAAGTTCATTAGCAAGTAAAGTACTTTATTTTAGGATTATACAGCGAACTCCTTTCTTTTTCAGCAGTATTTACAGAAAAGAGTCTCCGTTTATTGGGAAAGAATCTGCGTACTTTTAATGTCGACTAGGGATTTATGGATACAACAATTTTGCTATATTTCTAACTCTGAATTTCACAATAAAAATTCTGATCTCAATGGCAGAAGAAAAACACAACTAATAGAAGCTATCAACTAGTAAATGAAAGTTCAAGGAACTAAGATGGATTTCTTTTGCTGCCACAAAACTTCGATACTTCTCCATCTTTTTTTTTGTACAGTAGTAAAATGCTAGGGAATACATAATCAACTCATAAGACATGTACTAGCATCTCGAAAAATGCAACAATATAGCTGGCTACCTGCTTCAACGTCCATATTTGAATTTAAGTTCCAACGTGCTAGGTTATTCCCCAGAAGTTGTAGGATCACTGTACTGTTATTGTAGGAATCACCATCAAGTAGGCAAAGGTTTGGAACAGCATCTTCAACAGCTTGCTTTGCAAGTTGAAGAGCCCTGCAGTTCAAGTATAGCTAGAATCATTCATATTATCCATTACCTATAAGACAAAACAAGAAATTGAACAATAAAATACCTATCAGATGAATCCAACATGTCATGATAGAAAACAGAAACATTCAAGGCAAGACCAAGCCTGACAGGATGTGCTGGAGACAGATTAATCTCTGCTATGTTTGAAGCATTCTGTGGATACATGCAACCAAAATCTTAGTAGATACAGAATATGGGTAATAATAAAACTATAAATTCAAAAACATACCTCATAAGCCTTCAGTGACTGATCAACAACTTCAGAATACTCAGTCTGTATCTTGAACTCAGCGAGGTACCTGTAGTAATCTCCCTTCCTAAAACAAAAAGGAAGGACATGAATCACAATTTGGGATCAAGTTCTCAACACATTTAACGATTAACCAAGGATATTGGGGCATCACATTTTGTAGTAGAATGCTTTGCTCTCAGCATCAGATGAGTATGGGAGAAGGTGCTTGTCTATAGTGTTTATCACAGCATTGCAGAGATTATCTAGCTCAGACTCCACTTTCTGACAAAACACTGTTGCTATCTTCATACGACTCTCACTACCTTTGTTCTCCTCCTGTACTTCCATATATATGAGGGCCTTCAACGATGCACGCTTTTCAGCGGTCACTTTTTTATAGCCAAAAGAAAAAAGGTTCCTCTCTTCCAGTGTCAGCTCCATGTCCAACACTGCTATCTGGTTCATTGCATCCACCACCTCTGCTCAAAACATACATAGTATGAAAAAATAAAGATAACATGGTTGATAAAAAAACATTGGAGCCATACATGGTTTAGCATTTTATATTCTTGGACTAACATGCCACACTAAAAATTAAATAGGGAGAAAACATTTGAGACTTTGTACCAAGAGGGTGACTGAAATTGAAAAGACATTAATGTCACAAACCACGCCATTCATATATCCATAAATACGCTTAACCTCAAAGCGATACACTAATCCATCCCAGCATCGAACATATCCAGAATGCAATGAATATAGCTGCAAATCATTTCTGATATTGCCAAGTCCAAACTATTTTGATCAGGAATTACCAAACCATTGTTGTGTTGCAACTTGGTGCTAAAAATTATGTAACATGACGGCAAGATGTGCATCCATTTATAAAAGTAATAACGATATCAGTACAAAGCTCAAAAGAAAACACAAAATTAATACTAAAAAAGTGTATTAATCATTATATGGTGAGAACAAGGATCCATATAAAGTCCGTGCACCGGTGAAAATGTGCAAAGGCTCAGATAACTGCACAAATCATATATTTTCATTGGAAACAATTTTGGGCAGATATAGAATGAGCTAGATCAGAATACACTAAATTGAAATCAGTAGTTAAACATGAATGCTTTCCAAATTCCAAACAAAAAAAAAATTGCACTGTCTTGCTCACTTACAATAATGATTACAACTCTACTCACCAGATCCAAATAAGCATATTCAACAACGCGAATAAACAAGTCAAACTCTCAGAGAGTACATCCAATTCCATATTCAGATTTCAACCTTAGCAAATCTAAATTAAACATCTAAACAAATCAATATAACCACCTCAGAACCAAATGAGATCTCATATACGCAACGAATAGAATCGCGCACATGAATAGAACTAAGGGCCTGTTTGGTGCGTGCCGCCGCCGCACGACGCTGCAACTGCGGCCGTGCCGCGGGTGTGGCGGACGATTCGTCCGCCACACAGTTGGCGAGCTACGGCGGCCAAAATGAACTACGTTGTTGTGGCTTTCTTGGCGCATCAAACCTGCGGCAAATCGCGTTTGGCGGACGCCACACGCCACAATTCCGGCGCGGCAGCTGGTGGTGCAATTTGGACGCGATCCAAACACGCTAAGATCTGGGAGATGGGCGGCAAAGGGATGGGATTTAATACCTTCATAGCGTTTGGTTTTCTCAGCGAGCATGGCACGGAACATGAGCTCTTGGCGCGGATCCATCCCGATAGATCCAAGAAGGAGATCTGAGTTCTTCCCTTTGTTGAAAATAGGGTTTCTAATCGAGAACAGAGGAAATGGAATGAGAGAGTTGTGAAAGGAGCAGAGTGAGTATTTATATTGGCCTTACTCAGATCCCAGCCATTTGTTTTGTGACGTGGCTTTCATCTAGCCTTCCGTCTAACATCAAATAGGTGAACAGTAGTCAAGAGTTAGGATGAGATGTCACATCAATTCTTCATATTTCCACTCACTTCTTCTCATCAGGGAGTCAATTTTATATTAGCATCTTCAACCACAATATCTTGACTTTGTTTCTCAAACCATAGTTTTCATCAAGTAATGTTTGTGACGTCTTCCATTCTTGCTTTCTCCAAGTGATTCGGCTGCAGTATGGAGAGGAAAGCCTTCGATTGTAATTCCATATCATTAGTTTCACTTATTATTGTCCCCCTTTTTGTTTTAGTGATGCAACCTCTAGTGTTGATTTTATTGGATCATTGAAATGAAAATACATTTATTTTACTAAAAATTAACCTTTGTTATTGATGTTTTATTCAGGTTAGATATGCACATAATGTACATGCCATCTATAGATTGAACCAAAAAGTATCTATTCTTGTGCATTAACCTGCCCCTTCCTAGCCAGATAAGTCAATTATTAGGCCTTATTCATTTTGGCAAGATGTTCTATTTTCAAATGAAACAAACATGGAAGATTTTGGTACAAATTCCACAATACGATCCCCCGACCCCCACCCACACAAAATACTAAAATCTCACAATCTAATATCACCCCAGCATTTTGCCATATTATAGTTCAGATTGCGTGCATTTAAATGCGCTCCACATTCTGGCTATTAATTTGTTTTTGCTTTGGACCAAAGCTTTTTCACATTCCAATTATTGAGAATCTGTCATCTAAAAGTTGGTTCTTTCGTAGTGGAAATAAGCAGGCCCTTGTACGATCCCTAGTGAGGTTCTTAAAACCTAGACAATATTTGAGCCAGGGTATTTTTGGATAGGCAGCAATAATAAAAAAGGGAAGGCGGCTCTCCATAACAAGTCTTCATGTCAAAGAGCAATTGGAAAATGGATTGAATCAACTATGCGTTTCAACATTTCATTTCAATATTCTCTAGTTGAAGCATTTTTACAATTCATGTTTCCTTCGTTCTTTTGTCTCAAAATAGCACTACATTTTTGCGACTCTTAGACTAGTTTTCAAACATTCTAATATTTGTTATTTGAACACGAAGGACTGACTTTTGTTGTCATACTTCAACACGTTTCATTTGTGTAAGTTGGTTGACCAAACTTTTACAACAACGTAAATGAAAAGATTTTCTTTACCACTTATCTTAGCAATACACATTCTTGAAGTACATATTGATTTAACAGTTCTTTAAATATATTGATAGAAAAGCATATTACTCAATGTTTCTAGGAAATGGTTGGAATAAATATTATGTAGCACCAAACAAGGCACAAGGCACAAGCTGAGAAGAAAAAAGTGCATAGCTCAGTTGGTTAAGTCTTGGGGAACTAACCCTTGAAGTCAACGCAGTGTTGAATTTACAGTTAATATGATCAGCGGCATACCCGTCAAGCACGAGGTGTATGTGTGACATATATCGCAATATCAGGCGGTTCAGTTTCTTGTAAGTCCTCGTAGAGGTTAGGTAGACGTCTATGTAATAGAAAAAAGACAATAATTCCCCACATGTAATGGCCATTTGGTAATAATAACCAAACGCTCCTGCAAGGCTGTAATGGTGTTTGCTTGACGCCATCGAAGAAACTAGTGGCTTTTGACCATAACGGAGCCCATAAATTCCCTGAGAACGATCCTCCTCTCACTTAGACACTGACACGGTGACACCATCTCGACACCTAGCGAGGCAATTTTGCGACCCACGACGCCCACCCGTCGGCTTTGCCCGCACGCAGGCTCCCCCCCTCCCTCCGACACCTCATCCGGGAGACACCACCACGGACACCAAAGGCGCAAGCAATCGATGCAGAAAAACAAATACCCGCACGAAGTTAACCCGTCCGTGCAGCAACCTCTCGTCCCCAGAGCCCCCCGTCCCCCTCCCTCCTCTTCCCCCATCATTATTGGCCTGGGAGAGCCGTGTCGCCAGGTCGCCGCCCTTGTTCTTGCCCAGATTCGCCCGTCTCCGGAGCCCGGAATTTCCGATTGGCTCGTTGATTGACCCGCCGATCGTCCTGCCGCTCCGTGCCGGCACGAAAGCTCGATTCTTTTGTGCCGACTCCTGCGCCGGATTGACAATTCGGGGGTAAGGATTTCTTGATTCTGTATGCTCTGGTTGGTTATATGTGTGGGTTCTTGGGAATTTTGTCAGATGATCCGCTCCGATCGTGATTACGATGATTCTGACACTGTTTGATGGCCCTGGATGGGTGAATTCTGAGTAAAAATGGGATTTTCCGACCCGATTTCCCGGTACAGCTAATATAATCCATGCAGATTTCTTGAATCCTTTGTGCTTACTTCTGATCGTGGCATGCCTGTGCTGCTAGACTGATAGCTCCTCTGCTATTTTGCCACCCACGGTGCAATTGGAATCTTGCTTGTGTGCAGCGTCGGTGAACCGGTGATATTGTTTGATAATTGGTGGATAGGATAAGAAAGGTAGTCTCTTTTCTTTTGCGGGGTGGAGTTGGGGAGAATATGCTTTCTATCTGATAGGGTGGGTGTCGCTCGCACCGTGCATCTGGCCGGTTTCTCTGTTCCTCTTCTGCGTCAAGCTTTCCCCTGTCCAACCTTTGTTCTGCTGCAAACTCACGTGCTGACTGGTATTGGTTGAGGCTCGTGCTGTTCGAGATCCCAGTTGTTCTCCTTCTCCTTGATCTCTTGTGTTTATTTTGCTTCTGGTTTGGTGCATGATTGTGTCGGAAGGATATGGGGGGATCGGATATGCTCTGTTTGGTTATGCTTTCTTAATTGTTTGTAAGATGGGTTCGGTTGGATTCTTTCTCACCGTCTTATCCGATTCAGTCGAATAATATAAGAAACTCTTGTTTAATTATGCTAGACAGCTTGTTGCGAAAGTAACCCACAATTATTGATTCTAGATACATGTCTTGATTATATTAATGCATTTCACATTGCAGGATGGTGCTTTATCCTAATGCACAGTGCTGTAGATACCTAGACCAAGGATCCCCACAAGTTTTGAGTTAGAAGGCATTGCAAGCTTCGGTAGTGGCAGGGATGGACGCCACCACCAGCCATGGAGCTCCCTCATCTCTCCCCCTCCACCTCATTGTAGATGAGACACTTGCTCTTGTTTCTCCATTGCAGCAATCATTTCAGAGGGCGCAGCGCCACTGCTTTGGCGACTCTGCTCCTGGGGAATTCCCATTGGCTGCAAACCCATCAATTGTTCTCCATGTCCTTACATCATGCAATCTGGACCCTGAGGACCTCGCCCACTTGGAGGCAAGTAAAGTTTTGTACTTTTTTCTCCGTCATAGAATTGATATTGCCACTGATGGACTTTCTGCTTGCGATAGGCGACATGCACATTCTTCAGGAAACCTGCCAATTTCGCTCCCGACTTCCAATTGTCAATGTCAGAGCTCGCAGCGTTGGATATGTGTCAGAAAAGGGCTATCTTTAAGCCTATGACTGCACATGAAAGAGAACTGTTTAAGCAATGCTGTGGTGGAAGTTGGAAGCTAGTTCTTCGCTTTATAATGGCAGGTGAAGCATGTTGCCGGAGAGAAAAGTCTCAGGCAATTGCTGGACCTGGTCACAGCATTGCTGTGACAACAAGCGGTGCTGTGTATACATTTGGGTCCAACAACTCTGGTCAACTTGGCCATGGTAATTTAGAAGAGGAGTGGAGACCACGCCTTGTCAGGTGCTTCAGAATTCACAGTTATACATAAATTTAGTCTTGATGCAAATGCCACTGAACAGAGTTCTCAACATCTGTTGGTTCTCCTGTAGATCATTGCAGGGGATTAGAATTATTCAAGCCGCTGCAGGAGCAGGACGGACAATGCTTGTCAGTGATGCTGGTAGGGTTTATGCGTTTGGAAAGGACTCGTTTGGAGAAGTTGAATATGGGGTTCAAGGATCTAAAGTCGTGACTACACCACAGATGGTAGAATCATTGAAGGACATATATGTTGTCCAGGCAGCAATCGGAAACTTCTTCACTGCAGTGTTGTCACGGGAGGGGCGTGTGTATACATTTTCATGGGGAAATGACATGAGACTTGGTCATCAGACAGAGACAAATGATATGCAGCCGTACCCTCTCACAGGAGCTCTCGAGAACATTCCAGTTGTGCAAATTGCTGCTGGCTACTGCTATCTTCTTGCACTGGCATGCCAACCTACTGGCATGTAAGATCCTTCGACCAAATTTGCAACAATCCATCTACTCTGATGTTTGACTAGTCCCTATCCAGGAAAACTCTTGGTTTGCATTCAGACATACACTTTGGTTAACTAAGCTATGAAACTAATAGGTGAATTTAAGTCATCAAATTTATAGTATGACAGAGAGATATACAACTCCAAAGGTCAATGTTTACATGTAGCATGATTTCTGAGCTTTGCATATCTGCTTGATTCAATCAATTACTATTTTTCTAGTATCAAATGAAATGATAACCCTTGACAAAAAGATTCCCGAGGATCTGTTGATAACTAATTATTAATATGTTGACATTTGATGAGTTCTTGTTTGGCTTTGCCATAATACTGAGAGTATATTTCTTCTCGAGCTTATGACAAAGCTTGATCACAATTTTCACGATGCTTGACCACAATTTTTAGTTTCTGTTAATCATAGCATTTAATAGGCATGAACTAACAATCACTATTCTAAAGGTTGAATCACCGTAATATTGCAGGTCAGTTTATTCTGTTGGTTGTGGTTTAGGGGGGAAGCTTGGCCATGGTTCGCGAACTGATGAGAAATATCCTAGGTTAATTGAGCAATTCCAAACTTTAAATATACAGCCAGTGGTTGTTGCTGCTGGAGCGTGGCATGCTGCTGTTGTTGGCAAGGATGGACGTGTCTGCACTTGGGGATGGGGGCGTTATGGCTGCTTGGGTCATGGTAATGAGGAATGTGAATCTGTTCCCAAGGTGGTTGAGGCTTTGAGTGGAGTGAAGGCTGTCCATGTAGCCACTGGGGATTACACAACATTTGTGGTATCAGATAAAGGTGACGTTTACTCGTTTGGATGTGGGGAATCATCAAGTCTTGGTCACAACACTGTAACAGAGGTTAGACATGCCACTTCGCTAAGTCTATTTGATGTTACGTAAATTTCGTATACTGTCAAATCATTCTATGAATGCAATGACATCCCTTTTTTACTTTGAATGTAAAATTCACAGGGTAACAACAGGCACGCCAACGTGCTTAGCCCTGAGTTGGTTACGTCTTTGAAGAGAGTTAACGAAAAGATGGTTCAGATCAGCCTTACAAATTCCATATATTGGAACGCACATACATTTGCATTGACAGATTCAGGGAAACTCTATGCCTTCGGTGCAGGGGACAAAGGGCAGCTAGGTACTGAACTTGTTGCGCAGCAAAATGAGAGGGGAACTCCAGAGCGGGTTGAAATTGACCTCAATTAGGTCTGGCCACAATTATGCACTTTGCTGCAGTTTCATTCTTCTAACTTTCATTTCCTAGTTCAACGGTTGCACTTAGTTTGTGCCCTGAATATGCTCAGTCTCATCCTGTGTATATTCAGCTAATCCATGTGAAAAATTAGTTACCAGCAAGGCACACAAGCTGCTGTTCGTAAGATCAGTTTGTTTTAGCAAAAACTTGTGTCGATAGTCATCATGTAAATATAACAGTCAGGTCTCATTGCCAGTTCACTCAAACATAAGCGGCTGGCCTGTAATTGTTGATTTAACATGTTGTGAATATTTTATCTTTTTTTTTCACATGTAGATTGCCCCTTGCTGTAAATCTATGTATATAGTTGTGGTTCATTGACATTCTTGTAGAAATGCCAAGCGTGTAAAATGGCATGTTAAATTTGGACATCTTTTGGTGCTTGTAAATCAGAGTATTTTAATTGATTTGTTTTTACTTAACGACTGCAACCAGGGAACCAGGCTGTTGGAAAGGTAATTGGGGCTGTAATTGTGATTGTATTCCAATGATCACATATGGTACATATATATAGCCGCAGGCTAGGGCGCAGGCCAGGAGAGGCGGCGGCAGCTAAACCTAAACCTAGTGGGCCCCATGGGCCTAATGCAGGCCTAACACAAATAATTCTAACACCCCCCCCCCCCCCCCCCCCCCCCCCCCCCCCCCCGCAATCGCAACATCGCTAGCCACATGGAGCGATATTGAGACTGGACCGAAACTCAACAAACACTGAAGTAGGGAGTCCCTTGGTGAAGATGTCGGCATACTGGGAGGACGTAGGGACATGCAGCACTCGAACATCTCCAATGGCCACACGCTCACGAACGAAGTGGAGATCAATCTCGACATGCTTCGTGCGTTGATGTTGGACAGGGTTGGAGGAGAGGTACACTGCACTCACGTTATCACAGTAGACCAATGTCGTTTTGGAGAGTGGACAATGAAGTTCGGCCAAGAGTTGGCGCAACCATGAAGCCTCGGCGACGGCATTAGCAACAGCCCGATATTCAGCTTCTGCACTGGAGCGAGAGACAGTGTGTTGTCGCTTGGATGACCAGGAGACGAGGTTCTCACCAAGGAATACCGCATAACCCGAGGTGGAGCGGCGTGTGTCGGGACACCCAGCCCAATCTGCATCCGAGTAGACAACAAGTGTAGAAGGCGAAGAAGGACGAATCTGGAGGCCATAGTCACACGTGCCACGGATGTACCGAATGATGCGCTTCATAGCAGTGAGGTGAGCCTCTCTGGGATCATGCATATGAAGGCAAACCTGCTGGACTGCATATGTGATATCCGGGCGAGTGAACGTGAGATATTGAAGAGCACCAGCAAGGCTTCGGAAATGAGTGGCATCGGCTACAGGAGGGCCATCATCAGCAGCTAGTTTGGGATTGGTGTCAACCGGTGTGCTGCACGGTTTACAATCCGTCATCGAAGCACGCTCCAAGATATCCAAAATATACTGCTTTTGTGAGAGAAACATCCCTGAACTGCTGCGCTGAACACTAACACCCAAGAAGTGATGAAGAGATCCGAGGTCCTTCATAGCAAACTCAGCCTGAAGTGTAGTGATGATGCGAAGCAAAAGGTCACTAGAGGAGGCAGTCAAGACAATGGCATCCACATAGAGCAGCAAGTAAGCAGTCTCAGAACCTTTGGTGAAGATGAACAGAGATGTGTCGGAGCGAGCTTCTGTGAAACCCATGGTCAGAATGAACGAGGCGAAGCGGCTGTACCATGCCCGAGGTGCTTGTTTGAGGCCGTACAAGGACTTGTTGAGGCGACAAACGTAATCCGGATGCGCTGAGCTGACAAACCCGGCTGGCTGGCTGCAGTAGACGGTCTCGGTGAGGGTGCCATGAAGAAAGGCATTCTTGACGTCCAATTGATGCAGTGGCCACTGTCGAGAGAGAGCAATGGAGAGGACCGTGCGCACCGTGGCTGGTTTGACTACGGGACTGAAAGTCTCGTCGTAGTCAAGTCCGGGTCGCTGTGTGAAACCCCGTAGAACCCAGCGGGCCTTGTATCGATCAAGGCGACCTTCAGCATCAAACTTATGACGAAAAATCCATTTGCCGGTGACCACATTTTCACCCGGAGGACGAGGAACGAGGTCCCAGGTGCGGTTGGAAATCAAGGCAGCATGTTCATCTTCCATGGCTGCACGCCATAGGGCTTC
This sequence comes from Eragrostis curvula, assembly GCA_007726485.1. NCBI lineage: Eukaryota > Viridiplantae > Streptophyta > Magnoliopsida > Poales > Poaceae > Eragrostis > Eragrostis curvula. Next base: position 78,304 of record RWGY01000120.1, on the reverse strand, counting down.
AGCAAGAGCAGCCTGGAAGGACTTGGGCACGGGGGAGATGGCCTGAGCTTGAAGTGCAGCTGGCAGTCTGTAACCTTGTTTCGCCCTGGTGACCATGCGGTGCTCATTCCGAATCGGGGAGATTGGAACGGCGCCCTTGGGCAAAACAGCAGGGCGAGTGGGTGGTGGAGACGACGGGGCGGCTGGTGGTCGAGGAGCCGGAGTGCGGCGCGTGTACACTTGATGGACGGGGGGGGGGGGGGGGGGCTTGGCGAAGAAGGGGCGGGTGGCGTGGCCGCGTGTGGCGCGGTGTCCGTGGCCGCGTGTGGCGTGGTGATCGGTGAAGATGCAGCTGCCGCGTGTGGCGCGGGAATCGGCGAGGAGGGCGCGTCGAGGAGCGTGGCCGCGCGTGGCACGGAGGCGGGCGCGGTGGTCGTCGAGGAGGTGGCCGCGCGGGGGGGGGGGGGGGGGGGGGCGAGGCACGACGGGCGCCAGGTCCTCAGTCGGACAGGGTGCACTAGGGGGGGGCACTGGTCGACGGCGAGGAGCTCGTAGCGCCGAGGGAGCGAATTGTACCTGCAGGAGAGATAATTCCGTTGGCAATGGGAGTGGTGTTAGTTAGAAAGTCAAAGGCGGCCTCGTCGAAAGAAGGAGTCGACTCGGCAAACGGAAAGGAGGACTCGTCGAAGACGACGTGCCGGGAAATCAAGAGGCGGTTGGTGGAACGATCAAGACACCGATAGCCCTTGTGGTCGGTGGAATAGCCCAAGAACACACAACGCGCAGAACGAGGAGCGAGCTTATGTGGCGCCGTAGCAACAAGATTGGGGTAGCATGCGCATCCAAAAATACGGAGGTGTGCGTAGCTGGGTTGAGTACCGTAGAGAGCGAAGTACGGGGTGGCGAAGTCTAAGGTTTTAGATGGTCGTAAATTTAGGAGATAGGTGGCGGTACTCAAACCTTCTACCCAATAGGAGGGGGGAATGGCAGCCTGGAGGAGCATGGTGCGGATGGTGTTATTGATGGTGCGAATTATGCGCTCGGCTTTCCCGTTCTGCTGGGAGGTGTAGGGGCAGGACATGCGGATGGTGGCGCCTTTGGTCATGAAGAACGACCGCGATGTGGCATTGTCGAATTCGCGGCCGTTGTCGCATTGGATGGACTTGATGGCGGTGTCAAACTGCGTGGTGACATTTGAGAAAAAATTAGCCAGCGTGGTGAATGTGTCAGACTTAAGATGGAGCGGGAACGTCCAAAGGAAGTGCGAGTAATCATCCAAAATGACCAAATAATATTTGAACCCGGACACACTTAACACAGGAGAGGTCCATAAGTTGCAATGTAAAGGTCAAAAGGTTTAAGAGCGCGTGAAGAGGAGCTGGCAAAAGGTAATCGCGTATGACAACCAAGTTGACAAGCATGGCAAATATGAGTGCTAGGTTCTTTATTACACACTATGGATGAAGAACTAATGAGCCTAGCTAATGCATCTTGTCCTGGATGACCTAAGCGGCGATGCCAAGTGGAGGAGGGTGCGGTGACCAAGAAGGCGCTGGAGGTGGAGCCGGCCGACGGTATGGAGATGGTGTAGAGGGGTCCGGAGCTATTGCATCGCATGATCACGTTCCGAGTTCGAAGATCCTTCACGGAGACCAAACGGGTCAAATTCCATGGAACATAGATTGTCAGTGGTAAAGCGGCGAACAGATAAAAGATTCTGAACAATGTGAGGAGCAACAAGCACATTATAAAGATGAAAGGGATCCTGTAAAGTGGTGTGACCAGCACCGGTGACAGGAAGTGTACTGCCATTACCGACCATAATGGAAGACGGTAAGGAAGCATTGGGAGGGATCAAGGTGTCCAAGTTACCGGCAGATGGTGTCATGTGCGATGATGCTCCGGAGTCGACGACCCATTCCATGTTGGGGCCGGGTGGGGTGAGCTGCAGCGTGGAGAAGGCCTTGGCGAGCGCGTCCGGCGTCCATGGAAGGTAGGCGCCCAGCTGAGGAGCAGGCGCCTGGTACTGGAGGGCCGTCGGCGCGAGCTGCTGTGGTGGAGACAGCTGCTGCTGTCCGTAGGGCGCCGGGCTCGTGGTGTAGAAGCCCGGGAAGAAGTGGGAGCCGGGAGCAGGTGCTTGAAGCGTCGGCTGCGGCAGGAGGAAGGACAGCGGCGCCATGAGAAGGCCTGTCGCGGGGGCCTGCGGACGGGGTGCACGAGGGGCACCGGCACGCGATCCGGGACCCGGCCACAGCTGGATGGAACCGGTCCACGGGTCGTAGTAGGAGGGCTGCCAGTGGGAGGAGTTGTCGTTGCCGCCACCGCGGCGGCGGTGGCGTCGTCCGCCACCGCCACCGCCACCGCCACCACCACCGCAACCGCCACCGCCATTGCAGCTGCCACTGCCGCTGCTGCCGTTGCCATGGGCGAGCTGCTGTGGCGAGGAGATGGGCTGGCGCGATGGCGTGCTGGGAGGAGGGCGCGGGGGAGTGGCGACGAGGGCCGAGGCTGGCGGTGCTGTGGGCGGCGGCTTGCGGATCTCTTCAAGGCGAAGGTCAGCCACCACGTCGTCGTACGCGGGGAGGGGCTTTTGGCGGAGGATCCAGTCCCCCAATGCTTGGAGATGTTCGTTGAGGCCGCGGACGATGTTGAGGACGAGGGTGCGGTCAGAGACGATCTCGCCGAGGTCGGCGAGGGCGACGGCCATGGTGCGCATGCGGCGGCAGTAGTCCATGACGGAGAGGTCACCTTGCACGAACGAGCTGAATTCAGCGTGGAGTTGAAGGGCGCAGGTCTCCCGATTGCCGAGGAACTGGCGTTCGATGGCGAGCCAGACCGAGCGCGCGGTCACGCCGCGGCGGTCGTCGACGATCTCCATGAGTTTAGCGGTGATGGTGTTGAAGATCCAGGACACGACCACGCTGTCCATGCGCGCCCAGGAAGGGATGTTCAGGAGGCAGGTGTCGTCGGTGACGTGGTCGGCGAGGGCGTAGCGACGGAGAGTGAGCAGCATGTGGCCGCGCCACTTGTTGTACTGGGTGGAGAGGGGATCCAGGACGATCGGCACAAGGGAGCGGACGTTCTGGACTCCGGAAGCCTGGGCGTGGAGGTTGGCCACGGTGGTCGCCTCGATGTACGCAGCATCATCGTCTTCATGGGTGGGAGGGGGCGCGTGGGGCAGGGCCTCCTCCTTCGCCCGAGCTTCGCGCTCCAATGCCTCGACGGCGGCGCGCTCCTGCTCGAAGACAGCAGCGGCGGCGCGCGCGCGGGCACGGGCGGTCTCGAGGGCGAGGGCCTGCTTCTTGGCCTTGGCCTCCTGATCGGCCATGGCTTGAGCCGCCTTTGCCGCAGCCGCATCGGCGGCTTCCAGGGCTTTGGCGGCGGACTCCTTGGCGGCGGTGTCCATGGACGACGATGTGGTCATGGGTGGCGGCGGCGGCTTAGGGTTTTAGCGGAAGCGTTGATCCACGAGGAACGAGCGGATCGCTGATACCATGTTGGAAAGGTAATTGGGGCTGTAATTGTGATTGTATTCCAATGATCACATATGGTACATATATATAGCCACAGGCTAGGGCGCCGGCCAGGAGAGGCGGCGGCAGCTAAACCTAAACCTAGTGGGCCCCATGGGCCTAATGCAGGCCTAACACAAATAATTCTAACACAGGGGAATCCAGATAGACTTGCACTCTGCGCCTGTGATGGCTGTAGTTATCTTTTCACCATCCGCTGAATAATGCATCTAGTTGAACTTCAAGGCAACGTTTATTTTTTTAATATTCTCTTGCCAGATTGTCCCCTTGCTGATGCTGCTCTCCCATGCCCATGGATGGCATGTGGAGCCATTGGTCCGGGCACCCGGCAGGTTGTTCATTTAACCACTCACAATAACTTTTAGTTCAGTCTTAACAATAGCAAGGTTTAAGTTTTTTTTTTCAATATTCCAACTTGGATCCACTTGTCACGTTAACAAACACATGTTTAAATTTTTTCGGATTCCACCTGGATCCACTTGTCTTGTGTCACCATCACATAATGGGGCAGCCACATGGTGTTCCACATGTCATTGAAACTTGCCTATGTGGCCTGCATTCTTCTAGCATGGCAAAAAGTAAATAAAATGAAACAAATGAAATAAGAAAATCGCATTGTCGACATAAGAGCAAGGGTCAGAGGAGACAGACCCCTTTGTGAGTTTGACTGGGGTTGAACAGGCTAATTTCACTAAAGCATTTTGATTGGGAAGTGAGCACACGGACAACAATAAGATAATGACCTAACCTTACATCAATGTTTTGTGTATCTATGATACCGCGCTACATAAACAATAGACCCAAAGAGGAAGAGATCCTAGTCTATCCAAAGTGGATAAGGAGGGTTTAGGGTTTTACTTTTGCGTTGGTTCTCCCCTTTATAGCATGAATAAGGAGGGTAACGCACTTGGCTACATGTAAATAATAATTAATTGTTGGAATAGTTTGACTGTCCTTTACCTTGACTTTTGGTGCATGCATTGTTCTTGTCTTGACCTTTAGGTGCATGCATTAGCTGTTTTTGTCTTCGTATGCTTGGCAAGAAACTTCCACCTTAGTTCACAAAACTCAATATTAGGATAGAGTGCATGTGAGAGAGAAGAGACATGATGGATTCTCGTATTAAATGTCTTGTCTTGTTTTTGTCTTGGTAGTTGAGCCATGTCGAAAAATAGGTCATCCGTTTGACTTGAAAGACTATGGTTTCCACTTCCCACATCACTATTAAAATGAATAAAATAGAGAAAATTATGTTGAGATCACCGCTTAGTAGTCGGGATTGAGCTGAGTTTGTACCGCGAGGATAGTAGTTAATCATCTAGTTACTTAAATCAATTAGCTGGGCGCGCCAGTATTACATTGAGGCAATAGGCATCGATCATGAGGCGGAACAACCCATAGGCTTAAGTGCTCTTTCAACAAATGCAGTGTTGCTGCTTATTAGTCCATTGGTCATAGCAATGACATTGAAAACTTTCCTATTGTGTCAATTCCATTCCTGCTACAGGAAGAGGAGGATGGTGTTGCACCGCTTAGGCCTTAGGGGTCCAATGTGCAAAAGCAAGTTAACTATGGTACATAGTGAATCCGTCGACGTTGTCGTTGATGGTGGTGGTGGCAGCGGTAGGAGGCGAGCACATTAGTTTCTGATCGGGAGGTTATCAATTGTCTCAAGAGCAGAGTTACAGAGGGGGCAGCCAGAGATTTCAACTAGGTTGAGACCTTGAAGGAAAGCACTGCTTCAGCTGTGTGATTGTTGGCTCACATCTTGGCCGGTGGATTTGTACGCACCATGGCAGTGAAGCCGGAGTGCTGGACCACTCAAACCACGCATCCGGCGCAAATCGTCTCGGTCTTCAAGCAATACCAGAGGTAATATTGGCTTGCACGGGTGCAAGATACTCTTTACCAACTTTAATTAGCTGTGATCTGAGACGCAATGTCAGCTGACTATTTAACATTGTTTGTATATTAACCGAGACTTAGCCACGAGACCTATTAGTTTCTTTGAACTTCACATGTTTTCTGACAAAGTGATATGATATTTTCCGTGTTTTTCGTATTTCTGAAAACTCCCAAACCTAGCCTTGTGTACAGATTCCACGTGGACCATAGGCCAAAAATTGTCAGATGATTCAGTTAGTTGCCATTCTACTGTCACCTTGCCCCCGTGAATATCTAAGCTAAATAGTGGTAAGTTCATTTTACTTCACTGCGCATGGTCTCAAATGCGGCCACAAACAACACGCCAAAAGAACCAGCTCTTATTTTCTTCCTTCCAAGTGCTTGGGGAATCGTGTATACACTAAACACAGTTAATAGCTATAACAATGAAGCATCTCGGTCACAAAAACACTTGACACTGCAAGTCTTGCAATGTCTAATTATTGCCGCGGCCACGCCTAGGTGGAACAACCGTCCACCCATCTGCCAACCCTTCTGGCGCAATTGCTTCATCATCCATCATCAAGGCATCATCATCGTCATCTGAGCTATCACTATCATCGTTGTCACCAATAGGAATCTGCTCATGAGAAGGAAATCAATTAATAACGCAAAGTTCCAGCAGAACTGTCAGCAGGGCCAGGGCAGTAACAATTTTAGTCATTTCTCAAGAAATATAAATCTAAGCACAAGCGCAATAAACTGGTAGGCTAGTTAAGTTAAACACTTGAATATTGAGTATGTGATACTGGAAGAATGGAAGTACTAAGTACTCAGTATGATAGTCAATAAATCATTTGCAATGTTCGAATTCACCTTGTAAACAGTACAGATACAGAGTTTTTGAAACCGCAAATATATCAGAGATTACATTGTCCCATGCTCCCATGATCCACATCGTCTTTCAGAGCAAAATATAACACGCAACCCACCCACAATTAAGTCACAGCTTAACAGGAAGGCAAATGAATTCATATTAGAAATACCACAAGCTCATTAATGAAAAATACATTCACCTATTAAAACATAAAAACCATAAGAGAATATAATAAATTTTGGTTCTAAATTGTAGCACAAGTGAACTGAGCTGTAAAAACAGATGCAACACTAAATTAGAAAGGAAGGAGGTTGTGACGACTTACAAGGCTGCAAGAACTGGTAAATGTCTACTACAAGGCTGCAAGAACTGGTAAATGTCTACTACGTATCTAAACATATAATTTGATAAAATGAAACACCCGATTTCATACCTGCCTACTTTGTGAAAAAGCATTCCCCTGAACATGCGAATTCCTTAGCTTCTCAATTGATGAATAGTTACTTTGCTGGCATTCTTCATGCATAATCAATAACTGTTCTGCAACCTGTTTACAACAAAATGTATTAAAACTAATGAACACATGGCATACTCTCTATGAACAAAATGAGCAACTTTACAGAAACCAACAAACAATTTCAGGGTGTCTGCTACAGAACTGTGAATAAAACTGACACGTTCCCTTAGTGACAAACTATATGAAGCAATGTAACACATAGAACAAGCTTGACTTCTTTTAAACTAATAATAGATATTGTTAACCAAAAATGTCATTTAACAAAGAATCCAAGACCCATTACGACTTCTTGGGCTACCTATCTGTCACAAAACCTTAATTTCAACAGCAGTAGTCACGATATGATAAGCTAAATCATGAACAATATGTCTCGAACACAATTTTAGCGTAATCCACTGGCAAGAGCAAGGTACAATCAACTTATGAAAAGAACGGACAGGTACAAAAACACTAATTAAAAACACTAGATAGACGTATGATACGCTTATCCAAGTAAAATGTTGCTTTGGCAAGTAAAATTTAGTACATTGCACTAATGATAAATCAAGAATGACCACCCTTTTTTGCAAACAAAGGAATATTTACTGTAGGACACTAATAAAATGTTGCTTTGGCATTAAGGCACCATTGGAGTCAATATTGCCTGTAGCCTGTAGGACACTCCAAAACATAGTATTGGTAGCAGGATACTAGAAACCAAATGAAGAGGTGGAAAAAGACCATTATGCCCATAAACAATGTTACAAAAGTTTCAAACAAAATTTTGAGAAAAAAAAATCAAGAATAGGTCATAAAGAGCATCATTCTACAAGATTTCAAGATTGATTATAACTTTTGCATGAAGGGGAAAAAAGGTAAAAAGGTGTGAAGGTGAGGGCTAATGGTCATTTTGAAAACATTTCTCTCTCCATCTGCCCCCAGTAATGTCTTGCAGCAATGCACAGAATTTTAAAAAATAACAACAGCAATGCCCTACAGCATAAGCCACTTTTATCATCCTCCAGTAGAAAATTTCCCAAGTAAGAAACATGCATGCATGTCCACACTGGAATAGAGTAATAAGTAATGTATCCATGCCATTTAACTAGAACTTGATTAAGGGCAATACTTCATGACGTTAAAGATTAAGTTGGAGCTGAACATGAAACAAGGGAAATAATTACCTCTTCAACGCTACCATCCTCAAAGTCAGAATTGAGTGATTCAGATATAGTGTCGTACATCATATCAACCAAGTCTTCAAAATAATGCGGACCTGAAAATGAAAATTTATTAATAAGATATACCCCAAAAGGATTTAATAAGACAAATAAAGCCACTAGCAAATACGCCAAGCAAAAACCTCATCTCACAACACAACCTACTAATAGATGCAAAAAACTTAATTTCCTAAGTTAAACTCCAGCTATGAAAAAAAAGGGATAGGAATCCTTCTCACATTCTCTGAACAGTCCTAAGATATGAATAAACAGAATCATGTGTAATGACATACACTTGTCTGCTTGGAATTAATACAAATCACCAAAGTGGAATATAAACATGGTACAAGGTTATCCCTAAAAAAGAGAGAAAAATATGGCTCGAGATCAAAAGCTGAACTGCAAACAAAGTCACTCCCATTGGTTAAAATAGTTTTGATTTATATCAAAATTATCAAATCACAGGTACCAGCAAAAATTTATCGAACCACTCGTTTGATTGGGTATACTTTTCAAGTTAGCCCAATTGATTAGGAATAGTTTCCTAATTTTCCTCATTTTGTGAGGTATGTCTTTCAACTTTACCAGGATTTGGAATTCCAATGGAAACTAGTTGGTGGCCCCTTAAATTCCATGGTAAACAATGCATGCTTTATTGAAACTTTCCAGCCAGTATCTGTGTCTGAATTTTGATTGCTTTGACCATTTTTTTTTATGCTTTTGACATACGTACAACTGTTAGGAGAGAAGCATAGATGGTGAGTCATTTTATAACATCCTATTCTCAATAGAAAATCTCAAGTAAAATAATAGAGGAAAATAATTGACACAAGAGTTGATCGAAATGCCATTATTACTTAATGTAATTACACACTCAAGCTTCCCACACTATATTTAACTTGCAATAAATATTACAGAATGAGTTAGTTGCCATTATAAGAGTGTACAAGCTAGCAACTAATCTCGCGTATTTTGCCGATTTCACTAAAAGAGGGAACTCATTTTTGCCATCAGTAAATTGGATGTTTGACAATCTGTTCCGCTTTTTGGACCACAACAAACTGAAAAGACAACCGACAATTGACAAAACCTTACCTTGCCCATTCATCTGCATATATTAGCCAGAATAATTAAAAATGACCAATTCATAGGAAGCATTTTTTTTTTTTTTTGGCCCTGGCACACCTAATCTACAATCTGAAATCCTCGCTCGATGAGCCAGAACTACAATATGCCAACGAGAAAAAAAAATCTTACAATCCACCCGAATCTAATTTCCGAATGAAGATAACAGAAATTAAACCGATCAAAGATGCTCTTTTCTTTACCAGATCTTACCGCGTGACGGAGACAACTATAGGGAGGAAGTTAAACGAAAGGAGTAGTACGCACCCTTGGAGTGGCAGAACCAAGAGACGATCGACGCGCCGAGTTGGTCGGCCTTGGCGCGGGAGTCGCGGCCGCCCCACTGGTTCTCCACCGCCATCTGCAGCGCCGTCCACCGAGCGAAGACGAGGCCGACGCCCTCGCGGAGCGCCGCCGCGGCCTCGGCGGAGAGCGGGCCGCCGCCGCCGCTGTTGGAGGCGGCCATTGTGTCGCGAGGTTTCGGAGCGGGAGCAGGGAGGTCTAGGGTTTTTGCGGCGGGGCTAGTACTCCGCGACGCAGGATGGCTGGCTGGGTGAGAGAAGAGCGATGCGACGCCGAACTGGAGTGGCGCGAGCGCGACGACGCAGGGAAGAATGTCTGACACGGGTTGAGCGATCGTGGTGGGAGAGTGGGCTTGCCTGATGGGTCGAGTATTGGGCTTGTGTTTCCTGGGTATGTCTAAACGGGCCTTAAACGGTAGGATTTCCTAGGAAAATCCTATGGGCCTGCATGAGGTAGGTTGCATTTCACAGCTTTTTTTGAAACAATGGGTTTACTTCAGTTTTTTTCTTTTGAAACAATGGGTTTAGTTCAGGTTGATGTTAAATTCATAGGCTATTCTGCAAATGATGGAGGCTCTGGTTTATTTGCGTGCGCTGAAAAGTAAGTTTGCAACAAGAGTTTTGTTTTATCGGCGTATATCTGTACCAGATAATTTTCTAATATATTTGACAATTTGTAAAAAACACCACAGCAAAGTTGGGATTCGGCGCTCTAGTTTTGAGACTGATTTAATTTTTCTTGTTGGTAAATCACGCTAGGTTCCAATCGAATTGTTCAAACTTCTTTTCACAAAACTGTGGAGGTAAATCACGCTAGTATGCCATATTTGCTACTTCCATATATATACTGATGTTTGGAGTCCCCACTTCATACGTTAGCGGGGCACATTATCATGATGTCTGAACTTAATTCCTTTTTGATCCTCCAAATGAATTCTCTTCAGCTAGCTCAAGCTATCCCAATACCTCTCATTCAAACTGATGATCATTGCAGTGACCGAAAAACCAACGAAGATGACATTGGTATCCTCTTCTCTCTGTGATCCATAAATCATGATTTGATGTCACGTCCACCGCTCCACATGAAGTTCGCCCTGGCTTCAAGCGAAGCGGAGTAAGCAACAATCTAATACAAGAGAGTTGGTCGAACCCACATAGAGTGGTCAATTTTGTCTAGGATATCTTGAACGAAATTTTGAAGAAATCTTCATTTAAAAGATTAAATTTTCACCAAATTTGGCTGATAAACTCAAAAGTGGTTACCGGCTATATATGTTTTCTCTTTTCCTACTGACATGGAAAGAAGGTTTTGGAAGAACCGTGCCTCTGTTCTTAACTCTTAGGTCTGCAACAACTAAATGTACTCAACTACACATGCAGTACGTGGTAATCCATAATGAACTTGGGCGTTGTAAAAAACTTGTACTAACTGCTTTCCATGGGTAGATTGAGCCGTACCCGTATGCTGCTACATGCGGCAGCATCCCGAACGGACTCGTTCTCCACTTTCATTGTTGAGTTGTTAACAGACACGTGCACCCGGATTACGTGAGTTCAATGAGAGTCCAGGTTCGGCTCCAGGTCGACAGATATTATTGCTGCTTGAGTCGAAACGTTTCCTACCCGAATAACGTGAGGCAGAGCACAGGCAGAAGGTATAAGATTCCACAGCGTTCAATTGTGCCATTGATTGGGGTCATCTTTTCCCCAATCGCCACCTCTAGGATGTCTCAACCTAGCTACGTCCATGTCGGCTCCGCCGCCACCAGCCAAAAGCCGGCGTTCACCTTTCCTAGGTTCTTCATCAGCAACACTAGATAGATAAGCGCGCTCCGCTGCGCCCATATAGAAAAGATATTATTCAAAAAAGAATGTATTAGTTTTTGTTTTGTTTTATATTTTGTATAAATGATTGAAAAAAAAACATTTTTATAGTCTTATAAGATAAGAGCTTCAAATGCAAGGACTACAATGCACTAAGAGAAATCCCAAGTAGGCAGCACATCCGAAAGCATTTTGTTTTCATTTTCTTAAAGGAAAAGCATTTTTCCTTTTGAACAAAAGGAGCATGGGTCACACATCAATACATCATACCTCCAAAACAAAATTACTTTCTTTTCTCCAGCCCGCATGTTTCAGCCATCAAAATTGGAGTGATTATTGACAAAAACTGGAGGTTTCAACTGAATCAACAAAAACAAATCATATGAAGACCAAGGACTGAATTGCAAAGCACGAAGGGCTGAACTGCAAAGCACGAACCAAGACTGGCCTGGCTCCTCCTTATCCAATGAAGCCCATCGTCCCCAATCCCCATCGCCATGCCTTCCAGTACATGAAGCTTCTCTACATCCCTCTCACAACCCCACATGGATGCAACCCGCCCCAACAAATCCACCACCGCCCGAAAGGAGACGGCAGCTGGGAATAGCGAAATTGAAAGACCCCATGCTCCTCTCATCCTTCAGCATTTTTTTATCTCTAGCTACTGCTCTTTCTTCACCATAGAATTTGCTAGCACGTTGTTGCCTGCCCCAACAATGGATCTCAGTCGGCAGATTTGGCGGAGGTCAGTGTTGTGCCAGTCGATGATGGGCCATACTCTAGACGACCACTAGGACACACGAGGTTCCCAGGAAAACATGGCCAGTTACCAGCATGCAACGGGGACCAGCAGAGGGCCAGTTACCGGCATGCAATGGGGACCAGCAGAGGCAGTAATTGCCTACGCGGGTGACGAAGAGGTAAGATTCACAGGGTAGCACCACATCGGTAAAATTACTGTGAAGAGAGAGATTCGTTTAGCTTTCGGCATATAGTTATACAGAAGACACATGTGATGGAATTGGGCTCAAAACTGGTGCTAGTAGCAAAAGCTTATACAGGGATGAAAGGCAGGAAACAAAGCTATAAGTAGTGAGGAAAAGAAGCCTGCAGGTATGGGCGTGATTGGTTAGTTGGATATGGTCCAACCAGGCCCGCCGGATGCAGTCTCCTGCTGTTTGGTGGCCTGTGCGACGAGGTTGTCCTGGCTGAGCGGATGCAAAACACGGCTCCCAACGTGGCTGAGCGGAAACGGAAATGAATTTCGTTTATCCAGAGCCAGGCTCGCGCGGTGCGACTTGCGAGCACAGGACGCACTTTTCTACTGCAATCCGGCTCAGAAACATGCAACCAAACACCTGCTACACCAGCCTGTCCCATACGATACAAGAAAACCAATCAATGACGCCTGCACGCACGCGTCATGGCTACGATGGGCCTGGCTCTAGTCCTGAGCCTGGTTGGGCGCATTCTCCTAACCAATCACGCCCTATAAGTACGCTGTACAATCGATCGGAGTAAAGGAATTGAATTAGCGAGGTGTAGATCATGAATGTGATGGAGTAAAGTTTGAGCCAGATGGTGAGTACTACACTAATCAACCTGCGTCCACGATGATCGCAGGCGGCATGGTGCTCGACGAAATGCTCTGTCGCGGGTGCACGAGGAGCCCTGCTCCAGGAGCAGTTAACTGTTTCTTCTCTGTGCAATGGTATTACGGTGCCATGTTCCATGTATTCATTTTATTCAATGTTCGGTGCGAAAATTCATCTTAGAGGTTGATGATAAATAAAAATTACTCTCATACATTTAATAAATTGTCAAAATACAACCATTCATCATCTTAGGTCAGGATATTCCTCTTTTCTTTCACAAACTTGTTTCTGTGATTTGGGAGAGAGAAGCACCGGGATATCCGAAGGTGGCGCTGTAGCGATTTACTCGAGCTGAAAGGTCAGGATATGAGCATTGTTCTGCCAGGATGGACTCACATGTTGTTTTTATTCTTCAATTAACTGGTCGCAGATAAACAATAGTTTGCACGTCCTGTCTGCCTTCTTCATCCTTATTTATAGTCTTCACCTCATTTCTTCCCTCTTTATATGGCTGAAAGTGGCAAGCTTGATAGGCTGTGATGATAGTATTCCATAGCAGACACCTTGAATCAATGAGGGATGAGAGAAACTGACCCCTCCTATCCCCACCGTAACCTGCAAAATGGCGAAGATATGATCTTTGTTTTCATTTTTTTTTCTCATGCGCCTAACTATTGTTGGGTATGGGAGGCACCGGGACATTTTATCGTGCAAGGATACTGACAGCCTGGAACCTTGGATGGTGTAGATGTTCCACGGAACTTCATGGTACTGGCAGCGCTCATACGTCTCCCTCAGTCATGGTATGCGGAATATTCAAAACAAATTGTTATTCTTCATTGTATTGCCATCATGCCACTAGCATTTGTCTTGTGAGTCATGGTATGCGATATTTTCATGCTTCTGTGCCTTGTGCGATATAAATTGCTTCAGACTATGCATTTACTAATGGGGAAAAACATGGAGTGTCATGCATCGTGCTCCAAGCTGAACTTAGCCTTTCAACAAGAGATGCCTTCTCTATCCTTAGTGATCCTTTTCACCTCATTCGTTCGCTGGAAGGAGTAGGCTTCATAGGGCAAAAAAGATCGAGACATTGATTAAATATAAATGAAATTACATTATCTCATTAGAAAATTTAGAGTGTAAAAATCTCTTTCCACTTCTATCCCACATACTGGGTCCCTTTGCCGTAAAACAAACTTAAAATTCACCGCTGGCCCTGTCCTTGTAAGTTGCCTTCTCCGGTTCTCCATCCTTATTTATACTCTTCAGTCTTCACTTCCTTTATCAGCTTGTTGGAAGTACCAGGCTATGTACTTAGTAGTCCGCATTCAACAGCAAAAACCAGGAACCAGTGTTTTAGAGAAGCTGAGGATCCCTATGTCAATTATTTCAATTTTTTCCTAACTATTAGTTGGGCATGGGAGGCACTGGAACATTGGATACCACAATATGAACAGTGTCAGGAGCCTAGGACGAGTCTGATGTTCCATATATGAATTTTGTGGTGCAGTTAAGGCAATGTTTGGCTAAGTATTGCAGCCGCTTCCAAAGAAATTTGTTTTCGTAGGTAAGACTGCCGCTAACTTAGTCGGACATATAGACATACAAAAATGAACATTCATATGTGTTCTCCACACACTGTCGTTTATGTGCTTTATCCGTCGGCATCCAACAGGATTAATTATCTGCATCTGCATGTAGTATTCTTGACTGTCGAACCATTTTCTGAAAGATGGCATGGTTCTCATTGTCGTACGTACGAGGAATTTTATTGTTCAAAATAATGGCCATTAGTTTCCCTAAACTAATGGCCATGTTTCCCCAAACTAATGGCTATTAGTTTGATCTGATGGTCCAGATTTAATATCAGGAATCCACTACTACTGGCCATTAGTAAGAGTAATATAAAAAAAATAAAATTTATAATAAGTTATTGTGTTTTCATAAATAAAAATCACTATTTAAATGTTTTAATTAATCTCTATTCATGGGCCTAGCCCTGCTCGGTCCTATGGACCAGCCCGATCCACGGACTCAACTGAATCATCGTTTTCGGCGAATCTATATCCGGTGAAAAAATAGGACGTCGGCGGCGCTCCTAATTGTTGTGAAACGAGCAAATAGTGTGGACGAATTCACATGGTGAGCAGGAGGCTAAGTCTGAACAGGAGACATAAGCAAAAAACTTGTGTAGTATGAAATAGCTGACCATTCATTCCTTGAGCTTCTATAAATAGCAAGGGTGAAAGGGACGGCAAGGTAACCATCCTAGCACTACTACTCTCCTGTAATACAGCAAGGAATAATACAAAGGCCTCCCATTGCTCCTATTTCCTGTGTGCTAGTTCTATTTGTGAGCAATTAATCGATACACCGGTTTCTCAACACTAATCTCCGGCCTCCAGGCCACTTTCTTGGCTCTCGCCACAACAATGGCCGCATGTGTTTGAACGGGTCTTGGGCTCCCCTTTTATGACACTCCATTGGGTATGATGCTTGATTAAGTAGGCATGATGAAATAATTAATCAATAGATCAGAAACGTGCTAGCCTATACCGATCAGCTTATCCACGAGCTTAATCAATTGATGTGAGTGCCAGTACAGAAATCATGGCTAGACTGCAACGATCATTCAGAACAGGCCGCTATTTTGAGAAGAACCATGTTTTAGAAAGAATCGGGATGGAGGGCAACCACGCACGGCACTGGCATCGGCATCGCGGGGGATCGGGACGGAGGGCGATGTGGCACTGGCGGCGCTGGGTTGCAACGTAATGGTCTGGGCTTTTTTTTATTGAGCAACATAGAATGTAAATTCTTTAATTAATATACAATTACAAAACTACTTTTAAACTAATGGCCATTAGTTTTTTTTTAGACAGGATTAGGGATGGCAATTCGGGGCGGGTACCCGCTTACCCGCCGGGCACCCGACCCGATGGGGCCGGGGATGGGGCACGATTTCTACCCATGGGTGGCACCCGTACCCGCCCCGACATGAGTCGGGTACGGGGCGGGGATTAAAACCCACCCATGGGGAACCCGGCGGGGACCCGATAATTTGAATTGAATTGAAATTCCTCAGCCCAGCCTAAAGAATGCAGCCCGGCCCACCTTCCATCAACTAAACCCTAACCTTATCCCCCCACTTCCCCTGTTTCCTTTCCCCAGCCGCCACTCCTCCCGTCTGGCCGCCACGCAGCGCAGCGCACGCCGACGCCGCGTCGCACGCCGCCGCTGCACGCCACGCGCTCCCTCCCGCACGCCGCCGCCGCACGCCACGCCGCGCGCCGCGCTGCCTCCCGCACGCCGCGCGCCGCGCTCCCTCCCGCACGCCGTCGCCGTGCCCGGCCTGACTATGGCGCCCCGAGCTCGGGGTCACGACGCCGCGGCCTGGTGGCACGCTCCCGTCGCACCTGGGCTGTGACGTGACGGTCGACGGATCTGCCCACAGTCAGGCTCCGACGCCACGACGCCGGACGCCAGGACGCCACGACGACGGGACGACGCGGCGACGCACGGGCTCGCCAGGCGCACGGCGCACGCCGTCACTCGCTGGCCGCGACGGATCCAACAAGCAGTGCTCGAGGGCGACATCGCCGCGGCGGCCCGCTGAGGCTGCCGTGGTATTACCCGGTGGGTACCCGATACCCGCCCCGATACCCGACGGAGACGGAGACGGAGATGGAATTCAACCCATGGGGACAGGGCGGGTACGGATTTTTACCCGACAGGCTTAGCGGGGCGGGCATGGGGATCCTCTACCCGCCCCATTGCCATCCCTAGACAGGATATTCATTCATCACTCATGATCAGGATTACAATCCGACACTAAATGTCGTTGAACGCACAGGAGGACTTCAGAGTGCCACTCCCCCATAACAAACACACTAGATACCTGTTTGGCTAGCTCATGAGCTACTTTGTTACACATTCTTTTTTGAATACACAGTACAACTCAGACACTCGCAACGCACGCACACTCACCCCTATGACCGTACATACGCAAACCCTACCCCTATGAGCATCTTCGAAGACTGAGCCGGCAAATCCTTCAGATTGACGAAGTCACCACTGGCGTCTCGCTGTCAACGGCCACGTCGCCTACCGCTAAAAGCACAAATGCTATTAAATCTTAGAAAATTCGCTCCCACCGGGAGTCGAACCCAGAACCTCAAAGGTGCTACTCGGGTGCCTTAACCACTAGGCCAATGCGCCTTTCACTTTGTTACACATTCTGCTAACAAAGCTTAAAGAAAAATCTAGTAGCGAAAGGCTTAATTCATGAATCTCCATAAGAACGGCAGATACCGCTGATCTCTGTGTTTCCCTAAGAGCAGGCCCAATAATCGTCGATTCGACCAACACGTCAGCAGAAAAATGAGCTGGAAGAGAGAGGAAGGAAAGCTTGTCGCGTCTTCCGTCGACCGTCTGAACGTAGCGTGCTAGGGTCCATTTGTCCTCTCACAGCCTCAACTGGCCTGTGCTCTTCCCCAATGCAAAATAAAATACTATTTTCAGCAACGATGCTTTAGACAACTTGTTGTGGGTGTTGGTCGCCGAGATTGTCTCACGCTGCCATCAGACAAGCCCTTATTGACCTTGCTCTAATCCACCAAAGCCGTACCAGCTCCTGGGAGTCTGTTTCTAATTGTTAGGTTATCGGCGGAACGACGGCACGTAGATCACGACAGATAACAAAAAGTAAAACTGGAATAGAGGAGACGAAATTCTTTATTGCGAAATTCTGGTGTCAGGGTACACATGGGGTCTCCTCAACTATTTATAGGGGTGGAATCCTAACTTCGTGTTGGGCCCAGATTCGATAAAGGTGCCCACATGGACCAGGATTCCTTCTTCTAGAAGGTGGGCCTGGCCCAATAAGAGTAGTTTTACAACACTAATAAGGCCCCCTTTGGAACACAGGAAACTAAAAACGCAGGAATAGGAAAAACGTAGGAATAGGATAGGATTGCATATGCAAAACAGAGGATTGGAAAACATAGAAAACTTTCCAAAATTGATGTTTGGATGAGCATAGGAAAAACACAGGAATTTTAGAGACAAATGTTTGTGCTAATTATTTATCTAAGTTAATTAAGATCTAATTAGAACAAAAACATCACTTTGTGCTAATCATTGCTTTGCATACGTGGATGGATCCTGTCTTCAGCCCGCACCTGCGTCCCATGGCCGTGAGGCCGTGAGCCTATCTTCTTCAATCTTCAGTTCTTCACCCAGTCTCTCTCTCCTCTATCCAGATACGAAATGAGCTTCAAAGAAGAGCAGCTGTGGGATACGCAGGCACGTTCAGCAGCGGTGGGAGCGGTCATTCTACCTCGTTCCTACGCGAAGAGACGAGAAAAAAGAGCTCGGAGTGGATTCTTTTTTCCTGTACTTTTTCCCGTGAAATCGATGGCAAAGGAAACTTTCCTGTGTTTTTCCTTTGCTCCATTCCTGTGAACCAAAGACATGCCCAGGGATAAATCCTATAGGATTTCCATTCCTACATTTTTCCTACGTTTTTCCTACAAACCAAAGGGGGCCTAATACTCTTGTCGCCCCATGTTGCTGAGCAAAAGGGATTCCATCCCGGCACGCTAGGGCCTCCATCATCAAAGCATCCTGACAATGTTCATACCACTTTGCCATGCCCCCCCAAGAATTCTCCATGGTGGTCTCGAAGAACCACCCCCGTGGCACCACTTCCATTAGAGTAAAAAGCACCATCAGAATTACATTTTGTCCAACCCTCATCCGGTTGTTTCATTATTTTGGACAGTAAAATTCCTCCGTACAAAAAGTACATTCCGACTTCCTGCTATTGCGTTCTCTCTCCGTTATTTATACCCAGACTTTCCTTCATCTAATTTTCACTGTCAGTACAAGCCTTGTCTAGCCACTTTTACAGGCCACCAGCCATAGTATTCGGTATTCCTCACCTGACTTTCGAGAGCCGATCGATGGATCGATCCCTCATCCTGATATGTTCCCATCATAAGCAAACTATGTAGATATGTATTATTGGTTACGAGGATTACGTTGTTGTACCAATAGCAAAGAGTTGGGTAGTTGGATTTGGGAGGCAGCAGGACAGCCGAATCGAGAAGAGGGCGCCATCCGCGATGGGACTGGCACGGCTTTCGCAAGTGTTCACAGTGGGCCGGCTTGAAGAGGCTACAAAACGAGAGGGCACAAGATAAGCCGGCACTGCATCGGGCTTCTGACGAGGGCGGCGGCGACGAGGGCGATGTTCTTTGAGCGGCTCAACAGCTTATCATGGAGCTCAGCGAAGCGTTGTCAACGAATGGACATTCCCCGCAAGCGTGTACAGTAAAGTTTCAGGAAAAAAATGGATAACTAGTTCATTGTTCGAATTCCTTTGGACCAAAGGAGGAGGATACAGCAAGCAACAGACAAAACTAGAAAGATGTAGAAGAACCAGTGGTGACTTGCAGCAGCTTGACGCCCGTCCACTACAGATCGAGAGGGGAGGCGGCGGAGCGACTCACCGAATGCGAGGAAGATGGGATCGACGGCATCGTGCTTTTTGGGCCGTCAGCGCGTGAGCCTGTTGTGGGAAACGACCGGATGGAGGGTGGCCCACGAATTCTCATCAAAAAATTAGTTGCCTTGTAATTCATGGTATGCGATATTTTCATGCTTTTGTGCCTTGTGCCATATAAATTGCTTCAAACTATGCATTTCTAAACTAATAAAGCACGAACCACCTACATATTGTTGGCTTACCAAATTCTTATTTACCCTCTGCTAAACCCACCCTTGATCTGATTAGGCCCACAACCCCTAAACCATCCTAACCGCGGATGAGCTAACATCGCGTGATGCGACACGCAGGGGCGTCACGCGTGACACCATTGTTACGTTGAAATTGTTAACACTCCACCGTTTCGGGGCAATTTTTTTCACCGGCCAAACTCGATACCCACACACCCACAGACCCACCCCGACCCGCCAGCGTAAATTCCGTTTTTGATTTGGTAATCGCAGGGTTAGTTTCCATCTTCCGTGGGAAAAGAATTTTCAATCGCACCATTACTTTCCATCTAGCGAAAGGAAAATTCATTCCATTTTTTTTCGCACGGTTAGTTTCCATCTTCCGTGGGAAAAGAATTTTCAATCGCACCATTACTTTCCATCTAGCGAAAGGAAAATTCATTCCATTTTTTTCGCAGGGTTAGTTTCCATCTTCCGTGGGAAAAGAATTTTCAATCGCACCATTACTTTCCATCTTGCAAAAGGAAAATTCATTCCATTTTTTATTTGGTAATCGCAGCGATAGTTTCCATCTTTCGCATCGTTAGTTTCCATCTTCGTGCGAAAATAATTTTAAATCGCGCCATTACTTTCCATCTAGCGAAAAGAAAATTTCCATCTAGCGAAAAGAAAGCCTGCCGCTCGTCGCCATCGCCTGCTGGTCACCACGAAACCTTGCCTGCCGCTATCTCCTGCTGTTTGACGATCGTCGAGGAAGCCACGATCGGGTAAAGTGGCCGCGACGATCGCCTGCTGCTCGCCGCAATCGTCGAGCGTAGCTTGGATCGCCTGCTGTGTGACGCGATCGACGAGGCGGGGCATCGACCAGCCGGTTCCCTAGCGGTAAGTCTGCATGTTCTCTCAATTTTTTCTTCCAGCTCTGCATCTCTGACGGTGGAGCTCATCTGGATCGTTTCAGTTCTGTTAAGCCACGATCGGGTAAAGTGGCCGCAAACGCCACAAGTGGCCGCGACGATCGCCTGCTGCTCGCCGCAATCGTCGAGCGTAGCTTGGATCGCCTGCTGTGTGACGCGATCGACGAGGCGGGGCATCGACCAGCCGGTTCCCTAGCGGTAAGTCTGCATGTTCTCTCAATTTTTTCTTCCAGCTCTGCATCTCTGACGGTGGAGCTCATCTGGATCGTTTCAGTTCTGTTAACGACAATTCGACGATGGATCATCGACGAAAGAAACCCTTGGGTGATCAAGGAGACATCGCAGGTGTGTGAATCACATATGTGGCCGCCAGCTTGTTGGTCACAACACGCCTTGATCTTGTTGTTTACGTAAATTCTGATTTGCCCAGGTGATGTTGTTGATCCTGTTCTACTGAAGAAACGTGTGGATAGTGCAGAACGTAGTAGAAGGTACCGTGCGCGGCAAAAGGAGTTGCGAAGCACCAGTCCACTGTCGACGGTGAATGCTTGTGAGCCAGCTGGTGGGTGCTGTGTGTTGTGACATAGCAAAAGGAGTTGCGAAGCACCAGTCCACTGACCACGGTTAATGCTTCTCAGTTTATGTTTGATTAATTGTCAGTGGTACCTGATTCATTCTTCCATTACTTACTCCCTCTGTCCCTGAATAGGTGTCGTTCTGGCAAGAAGTTCAGTAACCAAGGCCGTAGTCATTTTACCCTGCTACCCTCATTCATTGCTTCTCCTCCCACTCGACCGTCTCGTGCTTCTCTCCCAGCGTGCAGACGCGTCTGTCCTCCTCCTTCCCCCCGCCGCCGGCCACCAAGCGCCGCGCCGCGGGCCAGCTCCGCCGCGCGCGAGCTCGAAGCCGTCGGGCAGCCCCGCGCAACCGCCGCGCAATCGAGCCACTCGCGAGCTCCGCGGCAGAGGGCCGCGCGCACCGCCGCGCCAGATCCGCGGCATCAAGAAGCACGCGAGCTCGGCGGCGGAGGGCCGTAGGCAACCACCTCGCCGCGCGAGGTCCGGGCCATCAAGCCGAGCGCAACCGCTAAGCCGCCGGAGGGCCGCGCCATCGAGCCTCGCGCGAGCTCCGCGACGGAGGGCCGCGCGCAAGCTCCGCCCCGCTCGAGCACCGCTTTCGACGCGCCCTGCGCGAGTTCCGCCCCGTCGAACCACCCTTAAGCTCCGTTGTTGCCATGCCCTGAGTGAGTGTCCCTGCATCCGTGCCCGCCAGTTCAGTCGTTATCCATGGAGATCAACGGATTTGGCTGGGGAAGGTGGCGGCGTCTCAAGATTTGCTCGATTGGGCAGAGAGGACGAGGGGCCTGTGTTGGATGGGCACATTTTTTAATTTTTTTCTTTTACCTTCGTGGAGTACGGGCGACAGCTTTTTCTCGGGAGTAATCCAGAACGACACCTATTTGTGGGACAAAAGTTTTGGCCAGAACGTCACCTATTGCGGGACGGAGGGAGTAGGTTCTAACGATGAAAACCAGCGTCCAAACAATGGTATTTCTGTGGTACAAAGGTCAACAATATCCGCGAAAAAACGATGCTCACCACTGACAATAGGTGATGTTGTATGTTTCGTTTCCTAAAATTTAGACGTCATGTTTGCTATAACCTTTATTTGACTGAGAAGTGTTTCTTTAGACCTGTCTCCTTTATCCGATGTTACAAACCTGGTGACTCCAACGGTGGGAGGGAGTGGCCAGACTGATGTTGAAGGACGGGCAAACCATGTGTGCCGAGAAAACAAAGGTGAGTTGTATGTCACTATGTCTTTGCAGGTCTCACGTGTTCTCTAAATTACAATTTTTAAACCAAAAACAGGTGGTGGAAATACGTTAACGGTTGCGGGTAAGAGGACTCACATAACTACTTTTGGGACATCACGAGGTACACTCGCTGAATTCAAATTTTACTAAAGTTCATACCTACGCATACTTACGTAATTCTTTTTTGTGAACGGATACTTTCGCAGGATCAAGTCCCACTGATGGGAGGGTTCATTGCACGCCGTTGTCTGCTGTCACTGAGGATGCCACCGCAGTTCGGAGCTCTGATGAACAAGGTATAACTGATGTTAAGAATGATTCTTATGTAAGCGCCTTCCATTGATGTTTGGATAAGTCCCTTCCTTTGATGTTCTGGTTTGTTTTGAACCCAAAAACAGAGGGGGGAGACACACTTACGGTCGATGCTAAGAGCGCTAGCATAGCTACTTTATCAACACCCCAGTCTACATCTCAAAAACCAGATGGAAACCAGCATCCAAACAAGTGTAATTCTTTGTTACAAAGGTCAACAACGGCCGCGAGAAAACGTTGCTCACCACTGACAATAGGTGATGTTGTTTGTTTCGTGTGTCTAGATCGATAGCGTAAGCGTAGTGTTTTCTATAACCTTGATTTGACTGAGACATGTTTCTTTAGACATGTCTCCTTTATCTGATGTTACAAACCTGGTAACGCCAACGGTGGGAGGGAGTGGCCAGGCTCATGTTCAAGGTGAGTTGTATGTCGCTATGCCTTTGCATGTCTCTCTCTTTCTTTAAACATTTTGTAACATGTGTGTTCTCTATACAGTCATGGGAAATAAAACAGTCCACTACGGCCCTGTGAAAATATCAGGTAACATGTTTTTAATAAGGGTTAGTTAAATTGTCGTATTGGCATTGCTTATAAATAGATTTATGTGGTTTAAATAGTCATATTCATATTAACGTAACAGGTGGGAAGGAAAACAAGGGTGTGTCCGCTGGTCCTTCTGCGAATTCGGGAATAAGCGGTACGGTCTCAAGCTCGTTATATTTGTTTAGATTTACATTGTATATACGATCATAATTTTTTTATTGTCAGTGAATTTGGAAGGAGGAGCAATCTCTCAAGATGCTATTGATTTTCAAGCACGTGAAGAGATGAGAAAGGCGAAGAACCGTATCCGACAACAAGAATATCGGAAAAGGAAAAGGGAAGAACGGGAGAAAGCAGAGGAAGGTATGGACCGGCAATTTGAATTTTCCGTAACTTCTTTTAAACATAGCTATGGTCAGTCAGTTTGCAAGTTACTTATATATATTTTGTCTCACTATTTAGGATATGACATTCAGACTCCCACGCTACCCACGGTGGAAAATGGACAGGACCAGCCACCCAAGAAGAGAAAATATGTCAGAAAAAACAAAACCGTGCCTGGTGGGTTGTGAATGCTTGGTAATGTGTTGTTTGCATTCAAAATTTTAACTATTGATTTTTCTGAAATTCAGGAAACAAACAAGATAATGTATCGACCCCGAACCTGCATGGATTAGGTAAGATTTTAACTATTGCATATTACATTATCTTGATTATGGTTGTCAATACGCTTGTCCGATTACTTTTTTTTTTATGTATGTTAGATCCCACACTGTGCTCTGGGGTTACAGAACAAAAGCAAACTCCGGCCTCAGTAAATCGTTTTCCTGTTGATGTTACACCTGTTAGTGCACTGACGACAGATCATGGTCAGACAGGTTCAAAATTAAACCAGTCTTATGAGAAGGACGGGCACGTAGTAGTTGATGGTTGGCTTCACAGGAACGATGATTACCTTCCAAGCTATTCGGCAGTAATGCGGAATAATGATGGCAACGGCGAGCAAGGTGTAACACCTGATCAGACACAGAGGGTTAATAGGATTGTGTATATGAAAGAATATATGAGTAAACGAAGGAAGAAGCAGAAGGAGGAAGAAGCAGCCAGGGTTGCGACAGAAAAGACAGGTAACACTACTCTTCTTCCTGGTTGATTGGTGGTAGGGATGTTAGTCATTGAGCTAATTTATTCATTCTGCTGAAGGTGTTGCACGTGATGATGAGGTGGGACATCACGGAAATTGGTATCCTGATGAAAACGACAATATCCATTTTGGTAATTATACTTAGACAGATTGGAGACCGATCAATTTTTATGACGTGTATGCTCCGCTGGTTTTAATTTTTATTGATTATCAGGCGAGGAGGATCTTGATGCCGCAGACCCCGGTGTTCAGTATGATTTACCCGTTGAAGAGCAAGATGAAGAGGCAAGGTTGTACGGTTTACGTGGTATGTATCTCCGTTAATTGTGTCGCCACTGCATTTTTTTTATATGGACCTATGAAACATAAGATTATTCTATAATGCCTCGTGTATGCAATTTCAGATGTTAAATACAAGTCGTATCGAGTGGACACCGGCAGGAGCAGCAACGGAAAGGATCCTTATGACTATGTTTATGCCAATTTGCCGAAAAAACACCATGTTCTTTTAAAAGCTAAAGACTGCATTCATTGTGGAGCCAAAAGGATTAGGGGCGAAGGTGTCGCGTTCTGTTGTAGATCAGGCATGCTTAAGATACATACATCGGAGGTGCCCGC
Organism: Eragrostis curvula; assembly: GCA_007726485.1. Lineage (NCBI taxonomy): Eukaryota > Viridiplantae > Streptophyta > Magnoliopsida > Poales > Poaceae > Eragrostis > Eragrostis curvula. The sequence goes on along the minus strand of RWGY01000120.1, from coordinate 53,375 downwards.
CGAGTTCAAGAGGCTGTTCACAAGTCAGACGGACTCAGATGCTAAATATTTTCGCAAGAACATCAGATATTTCAACTCTCACTTTTCTTTCACCAGTATGGGAGCCAAAGTTGATCGTCGTGTAGCTACTGCTGCGGGTACCGGAGTGTACACCTTTAGAATACAGGGTCAAGTATACCACATGCTTGATCAGCTTTCGCATGGGAAGTATGGTCCCAGACACATGCAGCTCTATTTCTATGATACGGATTTCAGTATTGAGCACAGAGCTAAGAGATCACCCCATTTGGATGAAGGCCTCATACGGAACATACTTCAGCTTTTGGAGAGTAACCCATACACCATGACATTTAGAAGGCTCGGTGGTGTACCAAATCTTGAAGAGTACAAGATTGAGCTTAACACGGAAATTGATGTCGACCAAAGGAGATACAATGCTCCCACCGTTTCTCAGGTCGCAGCAATCTGGATGCCGGGTGCTGATCCAGAACATGCGTTCGAGAGGAGTGTCATGGTGTGTGGGTTAGCAGATAAACCGGTTTACATTAGGGCTTATCACGGATGCTATGACCCGTTATCTTATCCATTGTTCTTTCCTGGTGGTGAAGCTGGCTGGAATAAAAATATTAAGTATGTCGATAAAGAAAAAGATGACAAAGGAGATAAAGGTATTGACAAATTATTTTCCTTACCAGCTACCTCAACTCGAGTGTTTAAATAGATGCATTACATTTAAACTCATTTTTTGTTTCATTAGCAGATGAAAATGAAGAGCCAGCAGACATTATTGATCCCCAAGAAGGACAAGGTTATTGTTTAGAAATGTTGAAACTTGATATATATACCAGAATTCTCAATGTTTGTTATCATTCACAATGGGTTTAATTTTTCTTTGCAGGCAATGGTGACATAGAAAGTGAACAATTTCCTGGGGATCCTGATGGAAAAAACACCAAGTTTGTGAGTGCAAGAGAATACTATTGCTACAAGCTGCAGATTAGAGACCTGGAATTCAATATCTTGTTTTATGGTGGTCGACTTTTTCAGCAGTACATTGTAGACATATACATTAAAATTGAGACTATGCGCCTCGATTGGTTTTCTAAACCGGCGCACCAGAAAATTATTCGTGCTGATCTATACAAGGTATTCATTAACCATCATTGCTACGTTTGTTGTTGCTTATTAATGTGATCTCAATTTTACCAATATGGTCTCATGGTTATTTTTCTTGTTCGGGATGATTGTTGATGGATCTGTGAATACTTTTGATTTTCTAAAATATAAGTATAGATTGTTATTAAAAAAATATGGACTACTTACATGCAACTCATAATTTAGAAGCAAACACGTTGATGGAAATATTGTGTTGTTTTAATTATTTTTTTCAAGTGTCATGCTATAACGTATCTTGATGGAAAAAATATGTCTTGCTACATTATTTTTATGGACTACTTATTTTTTTCAACTCATACTTTATTTGTATCATGCATATTATTTCTTAAGCGCCAGTCACATTGTTAGTTTAGATAAATATGTCTTGCTACATAATACTTGATCTCCTGTTTTACTTTCTTGTGTTACTTATTAACGTGGTCTCAATCATACCAATGTGTTCTCAAGCTATTTTTTTTATCCTAACCACTGATTCTATACATGGTTATCTTAAATTCAGTTGAACAGCACATGGTTTGATTTAATAAATACATACTGAGCTTGTTATTTACAGAAATATGGATTACTTACATGCAACTCATAGGTTAAAAGCAATCACCAGAAGTGTACTTTGTTGTTTTAATGTTATTATTTTTTCAATCCATGTGCTGAAACATAGCTTGTTCTAGACATGGTTATCAGAAGGTTAATTGATTGAACATACATGATTCGGGCTAAACTTATTTATTCTGTAGCTTGCTAATTATTTCTTTTGCTGATACATTATTATTCTTGCTGTTGTAGGGAGTTTTGGACACTCTAGCGTCCGGAGAGGCACGCGCATCGGAAGCTGGTCGTCGACTTGTGCTTCCACGATCCATGACTGGATGCGACCGCGACGTCCATATGAGATTTCTTGATGCCATGACATTGGTGCAGCATTTTGGGAAGCCGTGCTACTTCGTGACTATGACTTGCAATCCCTACTGGGATGAGATTTTAGAGCTGCTTCTGTGTGGACAAACGCCACAAGATCGCCCGGATATTGTTGCAAGGGTATACCGAGCAAAGCTTCGTGACTTGGAGGATTTTCTCGTCAAGAAGAAGCACTTTGGGGAAGTTGCGGCATATGCTCATGTCACTGAGTTTCAGAAGAGAGGGTTGCCGCATGAGCACTTTCTATTGATCATGAAGAATGGCAGCAAGTTAACAAGTCCCGATCAGTACGACAAATATATATCAGCAGAGATCCCTGACCAGAAGAAGTATCCTGTGTTGCATGACCTTGTGTGCAAGCACATGATGCACGGGCCATGTGGTGTGCTAAACAAAGACTGCCCATGCATGATTGATGGGGAGTGTCGTTTCCGTTACCCGCGTCAATTCTGTGAAGCCACCCAGCAAGGCAATGATTCATATCCGATATACCGGCGGAGGGACGACGGGCAGCGAGTGCACATTAGGAAACGAGACTTGGACAATCGATGGGTCGTTCCATATAATCCTATTCTTCTTATGCGTTATAATTGCCACATTAATGTTGAGATTTGCTCGAGCGTAAAAGCAGTGAAGTACTTGTACAAGTACATATATAAGGGTCATGACAGAGCATCTTTCACCATGGACAAATCAGAGAACGAGGACACAGTCGTTGACGAGATCAAGCAGTATCGAGATGCACGGTGCATCACACCACCAGAGGCAGTGTATAGGCTTTTTAAATTCCCACTGTACACTCTCCATCCACCTGTGCTACAAATGGCTGTTCACTTGGAGGGAATGCATATGGTTGCATTCAATTCTACTTCAGATCTCAACGAGGTCGCCAAAAGTGAGAAAAATCAGAGGTCCCATCTTACTGAATATTTCAAGATGAATGCTACTGACAAAGATGCTCATAAATACTTGTATAGAGAATTTCCAGAGTATTATACATGGAACAAGACTGGTAAATTTTGGAAGCCAAGAGTAAAGAGGACGCAAATTGGGCGTATGGTATATGCCAATGCTTCTGAAGGGGAGAGGTTTTATTTACGGATCTTGTTGGATCACGTGCGGGGCGCGACCTCCTACCGACACCTAAGAACTGTGCATGGTGTCGAATACCCTACATTCAGAGAAGCGTGTGAACGCCTCGGTTGTGCAGAGACGGATACCACTCTGGACAAGACCTTGACTAACTGTGCTCTTTGGCAGATGCCTTGTACATTCCGTCGAACTTTTGCTATCATAATGGTCTGTTGTGAGTACACCAACATTGTTAAATTGTGGGACAAGCACTATGATTCCTTGTCTGAGGACTTTCGTCAAAATATAAAAAATGAACACGAGGTGCAGCAGAGGGTTCTAATTGAGATTGAGAAACTTGTTGAAGGAATGGGCAAGGACTTTGATAGTTATGGACTGCCGAAGATTGTTTCGTCGCAAGGTAACATGAGCGAGCATACAGTTGTTTGTTTCATACATTTCAGAACTATAATAAATAGCAAATTAATTAGTGTCGCTTTGCCTTTTGACTTTCTGATGGTTTTTTTATGCTGAATGCTATATAGCAGTTTCGGATTTATCATAGGAACTTAGTGAACAAGCATCTTTGTTGTGTTCATTCAAAAAACTCTAATGCCGTAAATTATTTCTTCTTGTTTATGTGTTCACTGATGAGATGTTGTAACATATAAAATCTGTTTTAAGGTTGTCACATATGCATGTATAGTGCTACGGTCAGGTCATTTCACAAATTTTGTGAATTTTGATATGCATTGCCTGTTGATTTCCCTGCATGTACATTACACCCTTCTATTGTTTTAACATGCGCACGATTTTAACACGTGATGCTTTTTATTGAGACAGAACGCAGTCAGCGGGACTACTACCGGGAACTAAATGAAGAGTTGGCTCTACGGGCTGATCCAGAGGATCTTAAGATTGTGAACAATCTTAATCCCGAATAGCGTGCTGCTTTTGATGAGATTATGGACCATGTGAAGTCAGGCAAGGGTCAAGTTTTCTTTATTGACGGACCCGGTGGTACCGGGAAAACTTACCTCTATAGAGGATTGATTGCTACAGTTCGGGACATGACACTAATAGCCGTTGCAACAGCCATGTCAGGTATAGCGGCGTCTATTATGCCTGGTGGTCGCACAGCTCACTCAAGGTTCCAAATCCCCATAAAGATCAATGACACGAGCATGTGCAGGTTCAGCAAACAGAGTGGTACCGCTGAGTTGCTCCGTACGGCAAGCTTATTGATATGGGATGAGGTTGCAATGACAAAGAGGCAAACTGTCGAGACCCTTGATAGATCACTTCAAGACATTATGGGTTGTTCGCAGCCGTTTGGGGGCAAGGTCGTGGTATTCGGAGGAGATTTTAGACAGGTGCTCCCGGTGGTTCCACGTGGTACGAGAGCTCAGATTACCGACGCATGTCTTCTTAGGTCTTACATATGGGAGAAAGTCCGGAAAATCAAGCTCACTAGAAACATGAGGGCACAAAAAGATCCTTGGTTCTCAGAATATCTTCTCCGAATTGGCAACGGCACTGAAAAAACATTCCTGGATGAATATGTTCAGATTCCCCCTGAGATTTTAATTGACTACTCGCAAGAGGATGGCATTGATAACCTTATTAAAAATGTGTTTAATGGTCTTATGGAAAATGTGGCATCTGCATCCTACATGAGCGAGCGTGCCATTCTTGCAACCAAGAATGAGCACGTTGATGTTTTGAACTCCAAGATGATAGACATGTTCCCCTGTGAATCCAAGACATACTACAGTTTTGATTCCGTTGAGGATGACTCCAAAAATTATTACCCTCTTGATTTTCTCAACTCATTGACGCCAAATGGACTCCCGCCACATGAGCTCAAGGTCAAAATCAACTGCCCTCTCATTTTGCTTCGCAACCTCGATCCACATAATGGCTTGTGCAATGGTACGCGTCTGGTGGTAAGGGCTTTGCAAGACCATGCCATTGATGCTGAAATAGTTGGCGGAACACACGCTGGTGATAGGGTATTTATTCCCAGAATTCCTCTATCTCCGTCCGAAGATCTATCACTGCCATTCAAATTCAAGAGGAAGCAATTTCCGGTTCGACTTAGCTTTGCAATGACCATCAACAAAGCTCAAGGACAGACGATTCCTATAGTTGGTGTATTCCTACCCGAGCCTGTCTTTTCGCACGGTCAATTGTATGTTGCGTTATCTAGAGGTGTGTCAAGACAGACCACTTGGGTCCTTGCAAAGCCTAATAAGTTGCTAGATCCTACTGGTAAAAGTGCAAAGAACATAGTTTACAGAGACGTGCTAGAGTCATGCTAACGTTTGTTTAACTTTCTGGTTGAGGGGTTTCACATAATTGATGGCTGTTGTTTCGAACATTTACATCGTTAAATTATGAAGGTTATGGGATCCTCTTGCACACTACTGTTATCTGGCACGAATAAAATATCACAATTTTATTATTAGTTGATTATGTCTGTTGTTTCATGGATGCACCATCTCTGGTTGCTATACATTGTTTACATAATCTACTGTTGTATGCATGATTTGCCAGACGCAATACAAGCGCATTCCATTCTTTTTTCACCCGTGCTTATGTTTCCTGTGTTCCCATATATTGTCGGCGTCAATAATTTTGTTTCCAGTTTGCATTATTACGGAAAATATCTCCTTATTCATTTGTTTCCCGTCATTTTCATTTGTTTCCATATCACCTGCCGTCAATATCTCCTTATTCCATATTCCATTACGGAAAAGTAGCTCCTAATAGTAAATAACCATGATATTCCCTCAACCATTATAATATGCCGGCAATAATTAACTTACCTAACATTGCGCATATGAATGGGAAATAAATAAGGTAGGAGAATACCCATGATATTCTTCCTATTTCCATATATCTGACGTGAATAATACTCTTACCATATTGCATTGCGCTAAGAAGTTTAGGGTTAAGCACTATATATTCACACGTAACATCACATTTCGTCATTTAATATTTCCTCAAGCAACTCACCAGAGCTCAGCCCTGCATTCATTCATGGCCATCCTTAAAGAATGTTTCCCGATAGAGTTGCTTCAGGCAATGGATAGGCCACATGGATCCCTTGTGGATGTCAATGCCGTTGTTGCTGATGTCGGGTATGCCGATGACTTCCCATACTGGCCGGCACAAGTGAGGGAGCTTTGTCTCATTGACGACAGGTATCTTTTTTGACAAATTCCTCTACATTTCGGTATATTTGTGGTGTTTGGAACTGAAACCTATGTATACTACTATGCAGTCGAATTGGGTGGCTTCGCCTGTTTGCACCACACCCTGATATTTCTGATTCGGTTCTGTTACAATCTGGTCTCAATAATAGTTTTATTGTTGCAACCAATTTACAGGTCGACCGATACTCAAGTAAGTCTTTCTGTTTTACGGCACCTCTGTAGTATTGACTCTTATGTTGTTCCTGTCACTGAATACATTTGCATTCATCTGTTTCAGGTTGCTTGACAGAGTCTGAAAATTCTACCTTTTCCTTCCTTGCACCAAATGGATGTCCCATGCTCTCAGCACTCCAAGGCAATGCGCCATGCATATTTTTTAAACGCATATATCTGTACAGGCTGCATACTAATTCATATAGTTATTTTCTCCTTTGGCAGATATCCGTAGGCAGATACCAGAGGAAGTGCGCACTCATGACCGAGTTAAGATGGCCATGGGTTGTCGTGCTCGTGACATCCTAAATTTGGCCAATCACAGCCCAGAAAAGCGATGCGTGGTTGAAGCTCCTCAGAAGAAACTCCACCTGTCTTATGAGAGTCGCAGATGGTATCCGTGAGAGATGATTAGAGGTTTTCTTGTACCCGAATAATGTAACACCATGATTAGCGTTTTGTGATTCACACAAATAATCCATATTTCTGAATAAATATTTATGAAGGGAGGTCAAAAAATAAAATGAAAGGACTATACATACTCGGAATCAAGTGCTGATATATAAAGGAATAATAATAATAAAATATTTTTATTTCACATGATAGGGACCGTATTATGAACACCTGTTTGAGTTGCCGTGTTTGACCGGAGTCATCCAAACGTATAAAGAAGAGGTCACTTCATGTAAATGAATAATACCGGGTTTTTATTTCTCATTGCCGTCACGCGCTACAGCAAGTTTATTTTTTATCCGAACAAATAATACCGGGTTTTGATATTGCATGGACGAGGCAAATGATTACAATTTGGTTGATATTGCAAAGTGGCCTCTAATTATGCCTGCCATATACAATCCCAGTCATCACAAAAGGTAAGGTGTTTGCAAATACGCCAACTTTATTTGGTTTCCGATAAGCCACTGAAATTCTGATTTGTTTGTTTTAAATTGTAGCAAACATTCTGGCTTTTTTGTCCTAGAGATTATGCGAACTTGGAATGGATTGACTGTGAACCATCAACGGATGTCAAGGGTAGCTTTTTCCATTTGCATATTTCGTTATCATCAAAATGTTTCACCTAACTAACCGTAATTTTCATAAAAATGCAGAACGCATCCGTTGCCCGGAAGCGTTTTCTCTTGGATGTCCTGAGGTACGAGCCGAATGAATCTGAAGAAGGCATACCTGTTCATGTGAAGGAGTTTTTGAAGAGGATTTCTGGCCCTTTTTAGATGGGCGTAAAAGAGCGCTACTCTATATTTGATTAGTTGTCTCTATCTTTGGGTTAGTGTGGTACTGTGTAATAATTAGATATTATCAGGGAAACTTAATGTGTTAGATCCTTTAGAAACATATTTTCTTTCATAATTATTTGTAATTCTGGCGACCGGATTATTATCTATTTTGATCGTCATTATGTCTTTTCATACAATTGATTTATATCAGTGGACATGTTTTTAACTGAAAACCAAAGTTTTTCATTCCTCATCTTTTATTATCTTTCATTTCAAAAATCAGTCAAGTCAGTAGCCCGACATATGACTTCCATATCGGAGCCGTTTTTACTTTTTTGTGTTGGACAACAAAATACTTTTCACTGTCGCAATATTGTAACCGTTGCATTTTCGCGCGTGCGTGTCGCACGTGCATTTTTACTAGTACTAATTAATGAGAAAAAACATGGAGTGACACGCATCGTACTCCAAGCTGAACTTAGCCTTTCAACAAGAGATGCCTTCTCTATCCTTGGTGATGCTCTTCACCTCATTCGTTCGCTGGAAGGAGTAGGCTTGCTTCACAGGACAAAAGATGGATCGAGACATTGATTAAATATAAATAAAATTACATTATCTCATTAGAAAATTTAGAGCGCAAAAATCTCTTTCCACTTCGATCCCACATACTGGGCCCCTCTGTGTTTAAAATAAACTTGATCACCCTGGGTCCCTTTGCCGTAAAACAAACTTAATTCACCGCTGGTCCTGGCCCTGTCCTTGTCTAAGTTGCCTTCTCCGGTTATCCATCCTTATTTATACTCCTAAACCAGGAACCAGCTTGTTGGAAGTACCAGGCTATGTACTTAGTAGTCCGCGTTCAATAGCAAAAAACCAGGAACCAGTGTTTGAGAGAAGCAGAGCCCTAATTCGGTTTCCATCAACTGTGGGCAGCTGTGAGTCCGTGCTAGAATGGTGATCCCTGAATCAGCTAAGACGATGAAGGGATTTCTTTTTTCATATGTCAATTATTTCAATTTTTTTCCAACTATTAGTTGGGCATGGGAGGCACTGGAACATTTGATACCACAATAAGAACAGCTGCCAGGAGCCCAGGACGAGTCTGATGTGCCATATATGAATTTTGTGGTGCAGTTAAGGCATGTTTGGCTAAGTATTGCAGCCGCTTCCAAAGAAATTTGTTTTCATAGGTAAGATTGCCGCTAACTTGTCGAAGATATGGACATACACAAATGAACATTCATATGTGTTCGCCACACACTGTCAACGGCCAACTGGAGTAACTCAACTTTCGTCTCTGTGCTTTACTCCGTCGGCATCCATAGGGGTGGAAAGTGGATACGGATAATCCGTATTATTCGGTATCCGTATCCGATAAAATGCAAATGTGGTACGAAATTTGCCATTCGATTAATATTTTAACACTATTCGAATTCGTATTCGAATTCGATTAGAAAATATGGATGTGGATATGGTTTGAGGTTTTGACATTAAATATTCGACATATTCGTATTTGTATTCGTATCCGCTACTATATCATAAATATACCTATACATTATATAAAAAATATTATAAAATTGATTCAATTTTGATATGAACTAGTGTAGACCATGTGAAATAATGCTATTAAAAATACTTTAGGGAGGAAAAAATGTAGTAATTGTCTTAACAATATAGAAAGTTAGATGTATCCGTATCCATCCGAATTATAGTGACATTCGCTTTTGTATTCCCATTCGTTTAACATTCGATCCGTATTCATATTCGAAAACATTCGTATCCGTATCCATATTCGTTTACAAATATGGATATGGATGTGGAAAAGGCACTATCCGATTCGTATTCGATCCGTTTCCACCCCTAGGCATCCAACAGGGTTAACTATCTGCATATGCATGTAATAGTCTTCATTGTTGTGACACCCCGTGTCACTGAGAGCACATAGCACTCACATTGCACTGGACAAAAGACAAACAGAAACCAAAAATTTCAAATTCGAAATTCAAATTCCAAATAATGGCCTAACACATGCTTGTGAAGCAACTCAATTTTTTACATAACAACTTGAACAAAAAAAAATACCAGTGAATTACCCTACTCAAGAGATAATTTTGGAGAATTTTTTGTGATTTTACAAATTCATTTGACAGCTCAATAAAATCGCCAAAGCTGAAAAAGTGATCAACTTTGAAATGTTCCCATTTGAAATCCCTTTGGATTCAAGTTGTGCGTGTTGGCCAGTGGGTAGAACTTTTCAAGAGCTTTACAGTGATACCCAAATTGCGATTTTTGGAGCTCATTTGCTACTCCAATTTGAGTGCCAAAGTTTGGGGAAATTTCTGAGTTTGAATAATTCGGGAAAAAGAAAAGATGCTGACGGGCCCGCATGTCAGCCTCCCTCGTCTCACTGCGCTCGCCCGACGTCGCGCGCCGCGTGGACGCCGGCGTACGGCGCAACGCCGCGGTGCCCTGGCCCGCTTCTTCGCTCCGACCGCCCTTTGGTCCCCTCCCTGGTCGGAACGGCGTCATTCCCTCGCTCCCACTCGCTCTTCTCCTCGCCAAAACAGAGCCGCCATCGCCATTGCCAAGCAAGCTCGGGCTCGCCGCCGCAGCGAGACCCCTCAGGGCCGGGCTGCTCTCCAAATCATCTCGCCGGGAGCTCCTCGAACCCGCCATGGCCACCACTTACCTTGCTCCGGACTGAGGAGCTCGAATCGAGCTCGTCTTCCTCGAGTCCGGCCGAGGGACCTCGCCGCGCCACCGAGCAATACTCCCTCTCCGGTGAGCCTCAACTCATTTTATTTGTGTCCAGTGGTGCGCGTCAGCGTCACGCGTCACCCGGAGCTCACCCTTCCTTCCTTCTCGCAGCCGGGTCGCCGGAATCGGACTTTTCCCCGTCGCCACCGTCGAGCCGCCACGCCACTCTCCGACGAACTTCGACCTCAGCCCCTCCTCGACGTCGACGTCATCCGCACCGGGCTTCCCTGAGTCGCCGTGAAGCTTCCCGACCAAGCCCCGCCCACTCCGGTGCCCTCCGTCGACCTCGCAACCTCGTCGGAGCACCACCGCCCGCCATCCCTCGCCGCCGAGCACCCTCCGGTCGTCGCCGCCCTCTCCAAACCGTCGAGGTGAAGCCCCCACCCTTCCCTCTTCCTTTTCGCGCTATCGGCCAGCCCCACGAGCCACCGGAGCTCACTCCGGCGAGCTCCGCCGCGACGACGGTCACCACACCAGTGACCACACGGACACGATCTCGTGTGGCCACGCGGGATCCGGTGTGGTCAACCCAGTGGTCCACCGTGTGCCTTCGCACGCGAGTGGCTGGATCTGGTGTGGCCAGCCCAGATCCGGTGCGACCCGGTCTGTGTGCCCCCTCGTGTGGCTCAGATCTGATTGGTCCGCACCATTTTTCCATCAATTTCGAAATTCGTTAAATCTCCAGAAATTCACAGGAATTTGTAAAATCGATAGAAAAATGAATACAACTCATAAAAATGCAAATCAAATTTTTCTAGCCTTCTTGTACTCTGCTCTGTGTAGGAAAAATGTCAAATCACACAAAATACATTCTCTGTTTTCTGTAAAACTAATTTTGTACAGATCTGGTTTAATTCATGTTAAATTCTCGGTTGCTCAATAAATTATGAACTCTTTCATTCTTGTTAAGAAAATGATTAGACACATACAGAGCATTTTTATACTGTCAGATGATGTTTAATTATTTTCTTATGATTTAAATCATGTTCAGCACTTTATAAATTATTATAAATAATCCATATTGCGATAAATCATGAAAGTTCACTGTAAATTACTTCCAGTGGCACTCTTCACCAGAAAAATACCACTGGACATAAACTAAATTCTGAAGTTCACTTCTCTAATTAATCAACTTGAATTAAATTAAGTAAGTAACGTAAATAAAAGTCGATGAAGGAAATACTTTAGACGAAACTAATTAACAAAGTTAATTAATTGCACTTACAGTATAAATGACTGTCCTATCAAGAAATCAATTTCTTAATTGCATCATATTATCATTGCACCTAACATGCATTATATATCCTTGTCATAACGTGTAGCGACAAAGACGACTCCGGAGCCGCTCGACTTCCAGCTGCCGGAGGGGCAGACCCAGGAGGTGCAGGAGGAGCAGCCGTAGCAGGACACTGACCCCACTGACCCAGTTAGCTACGCTCCTGAGCCAGGCAAGCCCCGGTGCATGCCTCCCTATTTAGGATTTTATTTTCGCACTTGTTTAGGGCTAGTTATTGATTGTGCATTAGGTTTATTAGGAGTTGGTGTGAAACCTTAGAACTGCATTAGGACTACCCTTTCATATCCTACCTTGTGTCCTATTTTTGTAGATGTGGTCTAGGTTACGTTAGAACTTGCTAGGCTTAGTGGCTAGCGGACGGTAGAAGTCGAGTGGTAGGTCCCACTCGCGAGGTAGGTTCACCCCTGGATTGTACTAGATGGATTTAGGATTTGTTGAGACCGGACGGGGAATTGTTTGTGTAGGATGGTTCGAGAAGGCTGGGCCTTCACGGTGGTAGCCCAGTCTGTGTCGGTTAAGGACCGTCCGTTGTTGGCCCTGTTGAGCAAGTTCAAACGTACTGATCACATGCTAGTGTTTTTATGGGCCTAGTAAACTTAGTAGCTCGAGTTGCCCTGGTGTGCGGTGGATACCCGGCTCTTTCTATCATGGTATACGGGAGAGAGAGGATGCTTCCTAATCGGGGCGTACGTCTGGGACGGGGACCGTGCGGGAAGTCCTTTTCTCGGGAGGAGTTGGATCCGGCCTAGCTCTAGGGGGACACTTGCGAATAGTTGCCACATGCGACTTTACGCGTGTGTGGCGTGTGGTCAGGTTTTCTCCTGCAAGATGTACATCGATGCCGCCGCTCTCGGTCAAGAGCAACCTTGTTCACTGAGTCACATCGTAGTGTGATATGTTTGATGATGATGGCTAGTACTGTTATTTATATTTTATTACTGTATACTGATTATATGATGTATTGTTACTTTATATCTGTTCTAGAGATACGCACACTGTTTTACTGGTTAAGTATTTAACTTGAAATAAAACTTGAAATTAAGGATAAAGTAATTAGTGCGAGTTATGCTATCGCGTCAGCCACCCCCTTGTAGCCTCTGCATATTTAGGAGTCGGCTGTAGATAGCCACGTTGATGGGTAAGACTTGCTGAGTATTAGTTGCTCAGGGTTTGGCTCTTTATGTTTTATTGCAGGTAGCACCTTTATCCCTGACTCTACGGGTGGAGGTGGACAGTGGGATGGCCAGCTGCCTTTCGGTTGGACAGCCCACTGGGAGACTGAGGAGTGATCTCCTCTCGAGTTCGCATCTTCATAGCTTTGGATGCGAATTCACTTGTATCGTGAGCGCGTGCGCTTGTATTTCTAATAGCTTTGGACTTGTACTTGTATCGTTTGATTCCGCTGTGCTACTCATGTTTTTAATTGGACTAATGTAATCCCTTAAAGACTTAATTTGTGCTTTTTATATGTTGTACTGTTGCGTCTGTTCATCAGCGCTTTACCGACTCGATCCTGCGAAAAGCGGAGACGTTTCAATTGTCGAACCATTTCCTAAGAGATGGCGTGGTTCTCATTGTGTACAAAAAGGTACATTCCGACTTCCTGTTATTGCTTTCTCTCTCCCTTATTTATACCCAGATTTCCCTTTCACTAATTTCACTATCAGTACAAGCCGTCTACTTATACAGGCCACCAGCCATAGTATTCCTCATCCTGATCTGTTCCCATCATAAGCAAACTATGTAGATATGTACCAATAGCAAAGAGTTGGGTAGTTGGACTTGGGAGTTGGGAGGCACCAGGACAACCGAACCGAGAAGGGGGCGCCGTCTGCGATGGGGCTGGCACGGCTTTAGCAAGTGGTGTTCACAGTGGCCCGGCTTGAGGAGGCTACAACAAGAGCGCACAGCATTAGGCGGCGCTGTGTCTGGTTCCCCGACGAGGACAATGTTCTTTTAGCGGCTCAACAGCTTATCGTGGAGCTCAAGGAAGCACTGTCAACGAATGGGCATTCCCCACAAGCGTGTACTTGACTTGCAGCAAAGTTTCAGGGGAAAATAAAAGAGGCTAACTAGTTCACTGTTCGAATTCCTTTGGACCAAAGGAGGAGGATACAGCAAGCAACAGACAAAACTACAAAGATGTAGAAGAACCAGTGGTGACGTGCAGCAGCTTGACTCCACTGGTCGTGGTCGTCCACTACAGATCGAGAGGGGAGGCGGCGGAGCGACTCGCCGAATGCGAGGAAGATGGGATCGACGGCATCGTACGTGCGTTTTGGGCCGTCAGCGCATCCGGAATCCGCGCGTGAGCAGTGGATTTCTCTCGCAAGGACGCCTTTTTTTTTAGACTCAACTCCTCATTTTATTAATCGTTCACATGATAGGAGTTACAGACGCCTTCCGGCGGATTTAAGAACCAGACATATCTACCAAAAGAATTAAGGATACAACTCCTAGCTAAATTATGAGCATCAACGTTAGACTTCCGGCCTTCATGAACAATGTCAACCGAAGTGAACGCCGACCTCATCGCATTGATCTCCTGGACAATGTGTCCATAGGCTCCCATACCCTTTCCTTGGATGCTTCTCACCAAATTCGCACAATCGCTTGCAATTCGGAGCCTTCGGATAGAGGGCGGCCGTCCGGTAGGATTCAAATCAGCCCACGAACGAATGCATAAGGCCCAAATTGATTAACCGAATTTCAAATGTCCAAAAGTGCATGCATTAAACGAAAGCGTCCTTTGATTTGCTCGTCGGGTCTTGACTCTTATTCAACGACTCATTCTTAATTTGCATCGATTCTGCTCTTTGGTCACTTACTCCGACTTCTCTTCCCTGCTCGATCTCTGTACTCGTCTGCTGCACTCGCTTCAACTTTGAACCAACCCATATTTAGCCTTAACACACTCTTGTCCTTTCTACATACTCTCGTCGTCTACAAAAGCTCTCCTCCGCTGTTGCCTGAAGCAACAAGAAGTAAGCCAACTGAAGCTGATGAGGTCGCGGCTTTTTCTCTGGGATCTCCTCAACCTACAGCTAATCAATATGACTGGGCAGAGGAGGCGTAAGGAAATGCAGACATGCAATGGGCATAAAAGCCATAATCAACCGAAGAAGTTGACGGCCGAATTTTGACGCAGTCACAGCACTATTGGGGTGTCAAGCAACCAAGGTCATCAATTTTGCTTACAGGGGTGGGCACATTTTCAATCTTCCAAGTCCAAGTTGCGGTTTGAGGCTGGGAGGTAGTTAAAATTGCTTCACTAGCGTGAGGGGTTTCTTTTTTGGACTTAAAGGGGACCTTTATTGATCAAGTGACAGTATCACAGCTAGAGAGTTCCACACACTCATCTCTAATTAAAGGCCCTGCTACTACTCGAAGAGATTGCTCATTGAGTCAGCTCATGATCAACCTTATTCTGCTCCCTCCCTATATTGCAGACACTGGAAGTCTGAAACTGCGCCATCTCGACCAGAATGTCCCTGATGATAGGCTAGACAATCATGATAGTAGTTTACTCCATTCAGAATTTGACAACACAAGTATCTAGAATATATGCCAAAAGTAGTTTATTCCATTCAGAATTAGTTTGAGCAGATCCAAGAATCAGTGATTGATAGAATCAGATCCCTAATTCCGTTTCCATCAACTATTGGCAGATGTGACTCCGTCCAAGGATGGTGATCCCTGAATCAGCTACGTACGACGATGGATTTCATTTTCCATTGTTAATTATTTCATTTTTCTAGCTATTAGTTGGGCATTGGAGGCACCAGGAGATTTGATGCTACAATAGGAATGATTACCACAAGCATGGAATGAGTAAGAGTTCCATATCTCCTCAATATTTTGGTGTTGCTATGCTATCTTTCATTAACTTTTTTTTTTTTTGGAGATGTATCTTTCATTAACTTAGATGGGCATGTGGTGACCGTGCCAGCCAGCATAAGGGTGAAATTAGCAGTTGCCTTTCACCGTCTGGTCCCAGTGAACTATGCAGGGAAATTGGGAAAGGAAGAAAATGTCAAGTATGCACGAGTGACATGAATTGTGTTTGCAAAGGCAGCTCAGCCATGCCCAATGTGTGTCCTTGCAACGAAATTGGTTGGCCTGACATATGGACACACTCCTACACATGAACATTCATCTTTGTGCTTTACACACGGGCAACAACCAACTGGAGTTACTCAGTTTTCGTCTCTGTGCTTTACTCTATCTCGACATCCAACAGGATTTCAGGGTTCTCCTTGGCCTACAGAAAGGTACATTCTGACACCCTCTTATGGCGTTTTCTATCCCTTAATTATTACCCAGGTTTTCTTTTCCCTAATTCACTGGCAGTACATGCCGCCCACTTATATAAAAAGTATGTGTATGCCTGGATGATACATACAAGTTCGTGGACCTAAGACTAAGAAAAAAAATTTGTGCATCTAGATGGCGTGGGTGGGCAAGTTCGTGGAACTCTCATGCATTTTTCTCTCTTTTTTTTTTGAAGAACTTGCATTTTTCTCTTTTGTTAAGTATCCACAAAAAATGAGTAGCCAGTTTAGGAAAAGACACCAACTTGTATTAGAAAACTGCCTGCCCCTCAAAGGAAGAAATGCCAACTAAGTAGGACTAAAACTATATGTCATTCACTGAAGACTATACTCCAACTGGTTATGATGAGTAGGTGGAACGCATCGTGACCACATGAATGTGTTGGTGTATGTGCATTTGAATGAATTCATTCAACCACCCAATTGACCCAAATCAAGGTTGCTACAAGTTCCCTATATATATATATACAACATCATTCTGTGAGGACTGCCATAAACATTGAAGCAATACACTAGCTATCTAGCTGCAGACAAACGGTACCGCAGATTGAGCCCACTGAGGTGGATCCATCCGCCATGTGGAGGCTGAAGACATCAAAGGGAGGGGGGCCATGGATGCAGACGATGAGCGACTACCATGGCCGGCAGGTGTGGGAGTTCCATCCAGACGCTGGCAGCGAGGAGGAGCGCGCCCAGGTGGAACGGCTGCGCCGCGAGTTCACGGAGAACAGATTCCGGAAGAGAGAGTCGCAGGACCTCCTCATGCGCATGCAGGTATAAGTTCTCATTGTAACCAGAATCAATGATGCCATATTGGCCAAACAGATTTTTTTTTGTTTTTGGTACAAGAACATAAGTTCCAAATTCATGCTCCACGCGTGCTCATACACACGCGCGTCCATTAATTAGGTCACCACGTGTCACGTTACAGATATTGTTCTAAAATATTGCAATCAATAATAACAGGGGTTATATACACAGTTTACAGGACTAAAACATCTTCACGCCGATATGCCCACGGCTGTGAAGCTGGAGGAGGGTGATGAGCTAACGGAAGAGATTCTGTTGGCATCACTGAGACGAGGTCTCGATTGGATGGCTGCACTACAAGCTGACGATGGGCACTGGCCTGGTGATTATAGTGGGATTATGTACCTTCTGCCATTCTGGGTTCGTGTCCCTGTGTTTCCATCGTTAAATCCATACGCTTGCTCATTTAACCACTATATGGCGTTTGTATTAAAACCCTAAAGTTATTGGGAGCTCGTTCAGATGCATTCATGCGCTTTTTCATCGGATTGCCACGTATTAAATTCCTAATAATTATTGAGAGATCTGTCTCAATTTTTTTTTATCTTTGTTCCATTTGCAGATTTTTGCGCTGCACGTCACAGGATCAATCAACGAGGTCCTGTCAACAGAGCATAAACGTGAGATGTGCCGGCATATTTACAACCATCAGGCATGGATACCCTAGCTGCTGGCATAGTAGTATATAAATTGCTCAATATAATTAAATACTCCCTCTCAAATATCTAAAACATATCATTTTGGACAATGATAATAATATCTCCAAGACACTACTTTGACCATGGTTTTCTAATAGAATGAATTTGCAAAACCAAAGAACGATAGATATTGTTAAAGTAATCTTCAAGGAGACCTCTATACGTAAGATTTACATATTTCCAAACTAAATAATTTGGAAGTTATGGATATTCGAATATTTAAAAGCTTTCTCTTACTATTCAATACGACATGCAACTTTTGCTTAATATACTATAATCATTAAGAGCTCTGTGCCCCCTGTTCTGATAAAAAATACGACATGCATTTTTTGTGAAAGTTGAAGGGAGTAACTGCATACAACTTCCTTCAATTAATTAAACATATTGTTTCTACGTAGAACAAGGACGGCGGATGGGCATTCAATATTTTGGATGAGAGTGCTATGTTTAGTTCCTGTTTGAACTATGTCACCTTGAGGCTTCTAGGAGAGGAGCCAAATGATGAGCATGATGGGCTAGCAAAAGGATGCGCTTGGATCTTATCTCATGGAAGTGCAGTTACAACACCCCAATGGGGAAAGATATTACTCTCAGTATGGCTCTAATAAATATACATTTTTACAGAAGTTTCTAATTAAGCAACAGATTCTAGAAAAAAAGGGGTTTCCAAGCAACATAGGTAATGAAAATTGGGAATATCACATCTATACCAACACATACGATTACCATGCTAGATTTCAGATAAATCTTCAATTCTCATATATTTAAAAGTGTTACCAAATGTTCCCCTTTGACGACCTTTCCATTGTTCCCGAGTTAACGGATATGTTCCTGAACATTAAATTTTCTATTACATAATGCGCACAACTATTTAAACTGGAACTGAGGCAAACTACCTATTTGGCTTAATTGAAGGTTATTGGTGTATATGAATGGGCCGGAAATAAGCCAGTGATCCCTGAACTATGGCTGGTCCCACGTTGCCTTCCAATACATCCAGGTATATTTCTCTTTCTGTATAGTTTCTATATCCAGCGTAACATTTGTGATTCTGAAATTTGCAATCAGATAATAAAAGATTAGTTTTTTTTTTTTTTTTGCTTTTAAGAGTAAGTAAAAGGGTCAAGCTGAGCACTTGTTTATCCTGAGGGAGCCCAATGGTATACCAATGATTTCATTGCACCCTGGCACGTGGCTCCTCTTCCATGTGAGGGTAAATCGTGCATTCTGCTAAATAATATGCATGACAATGTAGCAAACACTAAATAATCCATTGATGATAGATTGATGATTCGGTATATTTAAATTATGCAAACTACTAAAAATTATGACCTTTTGAATATCACTGCATCTACATTTGGATGAGCATTTATGCCATGCAACATTTTGTATGAATGAATCCTGTTTTGCACAGGGAGATTCTGGTGCTTCACAAGGATTACATATATGTCAATAGCGTTCCTTTATGCTAAGCGATTTGTTGGTCCAATCACACCAACTATATTAGCATTAAGGGAGGAGCTTTATAGTTTACCATATGGCAAGATCAATTGGAATAAGGCCCGCAATAGTTGTGCCAAGGTGTGTCACTATAGGTTTGCTCATCTGTTTCTCTGCATGTTCATCAACTTTAGACTTGATAATATATACTACCTCTGTTTTTTATTATATGACGTTGGTTAGTTCAAAAATGAGCAAACCAATGTCATATATATATAAAATAATGGAGGGAGTATGTGTGATGTTTTAAAATCACTTATACTGTTAAACCCTTGTTTTTTTTGAAACATTATTCATGATTGGTCATCTGAATGGATGAGATGCATTCTTTATTTGCCCAGGTTTCATGTCTATGTATTTAAAAGATAAGTATGTATGCTGAATAAAGCACTACAAATTAGTAATAAAAACTGAATTTTGTTTTTTTGGTAGGAGGACATGCACCATCAGCCTTCAGCAATATATAGATCTATTTCAACCTGTTTGACCATGTTTGTGGAGCCAGTGCTGAACTGTTGGCCATTTAACAAGCTAAGAGAGAGAGCTCTGAACCACATATTGGAACATATCCACTACGAAGACGAGACTACTCAATACATTGGCCTATGTCCTGTTACAAAGGTAAAAAATCTGACTTATTTTCATGGGCAGTTTTTTTTGTGGGCCTGACTTACAACATTGACTTATCTTGCATTGATTTTATTGATGATCAGGCACTAATCATGATTTGTCGTTGGGTGGAAAATCCATGTTCAGATGCACTCAAACGACATCTTCCAAGAATACACGATTATTTGTGGATTGCTGAAGACGGCATGAAAACCAAAGTACTTCTTTTTCTCGTTGATGTTCTTGTATTTCCATTCATTTGTTTTTACTTGAAGCTCAAGCTATAAGACAATGGTGTATAAGAATTAAAGATTGGCTTTTTCCATATAATTGTGAGATAAAGAGATTGCTCCACACATAAGAAGCATTTAAATACTTTACTGGACCGAGATAAAATATGTATAAATATTTATTGTTTCAAACTAAAATAAATTACATATTATGATAGTCCATTTCATGACTAGTCTAGTAACATCATTTTTGTGTTGTTAATATTTATGATTTTTTCATAATTGACAGTCAAAGTTTGAAAAGTTTGACTTAAGACAAAACTAAAAAAGGCACTATAGTTGTGGATGGAGGAGTACTAACCAGTTACATATAATCAATCGATTCACCCCTTATTTCATATTTATCAAATAATCCTTTTCTTAAAAGAAATATTGCATGTTTATTAGACTTGAACTACACTGAGAACAAAACTTAATAGGGAAAATTGCAAAAACCCACCTACATGTGAGGGGGGTTTTCATATACCCACCTACAAAAATTTTTGTGTCGGTCTCCCCCTTGCAAGTGTTCATTTGTTTTCATTGTCCCCCCCTCATAGCTTTGACCGGATGACATGGCTGTTCTGTGGCCTCTACGATTGCTTCTCAGGCTCCACTATATCTCTACTACATCATCTAATCATATATTGCACTATAAAAAATTATCATAATATCATAAAATGGCGTTCAAACTTAACCGCAATACTATGAACAAAATTGATAAAATTAAACATGTAGGTTTCGATATCTATGTCATTTATACAACATCAAAGAGTATAGAGGTATGATAGACCATCTGGAGTCGCAACGAAGAACGTACAAGAGCTATGTCGTCCGTTCAAAGTTATCAGGGGGGAATATAAAAACCCATGGACACTTGCAGGAGGGAGACTGACACAATTTTTTTTGTAAGTGGGTATATGAAAACCCCCTGAGTTGCAAGTGGGTTTTTGCAATTTTCCCAACTTAATAATAACATGACAGAGTGGTGGACGATGGTGGATTGTGGGAGCTTCTAAACCCACTTCTCGTGAGAGTCATATCTTACAATATATATATGTCACCTATAGGCATGTCAATTATTAAGTTCCCATTTGGCTTGATAGGGCACAGAATGTTAGATGGCGGAAAATGTTTATTTATCTAGGATTCTTGTTGACTGATACTTTATTTTGAAACATTTATGTACAGTATTTATCTCAGTTATAATACTAGTGATTCTTTTTGTAGGTAGTTGATGGTACCCAAAACTGGGAGATAGCACATATTGTTCAAGCATTTATGTCAGCAAACCTCAATGACGAATACGGTCGAACAATTGAGAGGGCACTCAGATATATGAAGAAAGCACAAGTATGTAGTTTGTAATCTTTGATTGATATCAAATCAGATTTCTTAATAACTTTTATATGAATATTGTAACATTCAGGTCACTAGAAATCCTCCGGGTGACCAAAGTTATTGGTTCCGCAACAGATCAAAAGGTTCATGGACACTTTCAACTGCAGATCATGGCTGGGCTTCAAGTGACACCTCAGCAGAGGTTATTAAGGTCACAAGTTTGTTTGCTAGTTCAAGTGATAGTTCTTGAATCTTAATCATTTTTGTGGAACTTAATTATTAATAGAATGAGTTATTCTACCCAATTTTATTAGAAGTACATGTGTGAACTCTACAAAATTACTCTAAGAAATTCAGAATCTAAATAACACTATTTTGGTGAACTGAAACTGTTTTTCTTTCCACCTTCAGGCAATAATTTTGCTGTCGTTGAGGAATCCTGATCAAAACTCCGAAGAAAAACAATGGTTGTTTGATGCTATTGAGTGTCTTCTTACATTCAGGGTACAATGGTTTGGCTGTGTTAATGTTTGCTGTCAAATATATCCTTATCTTTAAAACTTGATAACTTTATTTATAAATATTGTTAGTGATAATCAAAACTCTGATATGTTGATGCAAAATTACATAGAAGAGACATAGTTTAACGACCCACAGGATGTATCATTCACTAGAGCATCTACGTTCTATTTCTCAAATAGTAACATTTCCACAATTATTTACAAAATTTGGATTCACTTGTGTTTCCATTATTGAAAATTTGTCACTGTTAAACTATTTGAAGCATGCATGATGAGATGGCCTATTAGTGTCAGCATAACGTTTAATACTATTTTCTCAATTTCGTATAATTAAACATAGAACTTTTATTATTTCACTGCATATATATAGGTTATTTATTGGCAGCGAAATCGGAGTCAAACTTGTAAAATTGCAAAATGGGACTTGAGGGAAAATTAAGTTTTGGAATATCATAAAACAATAAGGATCCATAGCTCTCTATTAACTTTTGCACATATATGGTCATCTGCACTTCTATTTTTGCATACCGTGTTTTTGGACGAGCTTCAACAACTTGATTTGCACCAGCTTTGTACTTACTTCAACGCAAAGTATATTTTTTGACAAAATAATATATTTTTCTCTGAAGAACAAGGATGGTTCGGTCTCCTCATTTGAAAGCCAAAGAACTTATTCGTGGCTGGAGGTGAGTAATTTCTTTATAGCTGCAATCTTTTTAAAAGAATAAATAAATGTGACTTTATGAGGTTGTCAGCATGTTTATGCTTTAACTAAAAATTTGTTTGGTGAATGAACTCAATTGGAATTCAAATTGCCTCTCTAGAGCACTTCAAATTTAAGGTAAAATGTGTTTGGATATGATACTGTGACTCAATCTAACTAGTAAATTCAACATAAATACGTTTTACCTCTTCAGGCTACCAAATCTTATTACTTTCGAGTGAAAATTTGCAGTTAACACAATTGGATCATATATTGATCAAGAAGTAAATGATCTAAGCTAAAAACACATAGTAAATGATATATATGTAGAACACTATATTCGTTTAATTGGACACCAGGAGCTTCACAAACTAGCGATCAAAATATAATTTACCTGAGAGTCAAATGGGCACAAAAAAAGTGAATTATGAAATACAGCAAAAAGAGGATAATTTGATTGTTCTAAGGACAGTATCAATGGGCCACGTTGTTCCAGATAAGGGTCACAACTTAACAAATAAAAATCATATCCGTCCCAATTCTTTTCTTGGACACGCAGGAGAGAGTTCTGTGCATCTCATCTAAGACGAATGAGAGTATATGTGAAGCACAAAATATCAATAAATTCATTGGAACAGATGCAGACTGTGACGCAAGGACAGATGCAGACTGTGGAGTCCCCACAGCTCCAACAGCACACCAAAGAGTTTCCTCATTTGTTAGCACCGAAATGTCCGAACTCACACTAGGAGTTTCTCCAAAGTTGTATCCAGAACTCCTCGTTTCCCTTGTTCCACTCCATTTTACGAGGATTCAAATTTTGCTACAATATACCGACAAAAGAACCATATGCAGCACTATACTACTGAAATGTTCAAAATTATTAAACTGGTGTTATTGTTGATATCATTTTGATATAGCGAAGAATAGATTATTATCATTTTATCATATATATACTGACATTTTTGTTTGAAAATCTAGATTCTCAATCCCTTGGAGAGTTTTCGAAATATCATTGCCGACTATCCGTAAGAACTAGGACAGTTATACTCTAAACTTCTCTTTGATCCATCAACTTATTATACCTTCATGAACTTACTCACAGAATTCCATGAACAGGACGGTCGAATGTACATCTTCTGTAATGCAAACTCTGATACTCTTTGGGGAGAATTATCCTTGTTGGTACCACAGAGAACATATAAGAGAATACATCGACAAAGCTACTGTATATATTGAGAATAATCAAAAGAAAGATGGATCATGGTTTGCATAAATACATATTTCCTCACGCAAAAAAATGTCTTTTTTCCATACATATTTCCACAGATTCATTTTATATTTACAGGTATGGAACTTGGGGCATATGTTTTATCTATGGGACCCTCTTTGCAATAAAAGGCTTAGTTGCTGCTGGGAGAACTTATGAGAACAGTACTTGCATCAGGAAAGCATGCAACTTTTTGTTGTCAACGCAACTCAGAACAGGTGGCTGGGGGGAGAGCTATCTTTCCTGCAAAAGAGAGGTGAATATAATAGATCTTTCCATCGTTAAATTCATATCTCTATTCATCTGTTAAATGGTTATAGTAATATGTTAATAAATCTCCCAATAATTAGGTGCATACATAAAATATTTGTAAAATTTGAGTGCTCAATATACATATAATATCTCTCATTAAAAACTTGAATAATGGGTTATAGTACTCATATAAAGGTTACCTTTCTAGCATACCAGCATGAGGTGAACAAATAAAAGGTCAAATAGCAAAAACAAGTTAACAAGACTGCACAGCAACTAAACTAGCTACTATATATCATTAAGGATGAATGACAAAGTACTGAGGTGTATTAGGTGCAAATGAGAGTTGTAATTAACAAAAGTTGCTCGACAAGCTAATGAACTAACTTTCGTAGCTTCCTATGCTACCTAGATCCATCAACCTAGTGGTAATGTGGAATTTGACTAGTTTTTATTTTCCTATGGAATACAAATGTTCATAAATGTCTAACCTTATTAACTTGTTGTGATCCTGAACAGGTTTATGTAGAAGGTACTAGTACTCATGCTGTGAGCACGGCTTGGGCAATGCTTGGCTTGATTTGCGCTGGACAGGTTTGAGTTCTTGTCATATATCACATTAAACAAAAAAGTGTTCCCTTCAGTAAATAATAAGTGATGTTTTGGAATATAAGCAATATAATCAGACTAATTTTAAACCTGCTATATTGATATATGTGTGAATTTGTACATCAGGATGTGTATATTCGCCCCAAATTTAGTGATATTAGTTTGCATTAGTAGGCCTTAGCAGTTATATTATAGCATAATTTAGTGGTTAAAGTTGTGTTTTGAAACCTTTCTTATTGGTGTCCAAAATGTCACTTATCTGTGACTGGAGGAAGAATCATTTATGAATCTGTTTTTCTGATTGGGTAATACAAGTAGATGGAACGTGATCAGACACCATTACATCGTGCTGCCAAGGTTTTAGTCAATATGCAGTTGGAGACAGGCGATTATCCACAGCAAGTAAGTTTTACCTATAGCACAAGAAGATTTTTTTAAAATCTTTTATATGATTAATTATTTTGTAGACGATTGTATTATATATCCTATGTTCTATTAAGTTGTGTCATATGCAGAGTAACTGACATCGCTAGGTGATACTCTGTTCTACCAACCCTGATCAATCGTTCTTGAACTCACTTTTCATATCAGAACGGTTGTTCCATACTCATGTTTAACAAGGCCACCTCATGCAGATTTTGGTCCCTTTCTTATTTAAACCTTCTAAATTATTAAATTCTGCATTATACATACATAGACGTTCACTTATTTGGTTTGCCGGCAGTGAGCACCAAATAAAGCTCCTGTCTCACATCATGATGAAGCAGTTGTAACCTGATTGTACAATGGAGTTGTATGTTTGACAGGATTCATCTAGTTGTCACTAAAAAATTGTTACAGCATACTTAATGTGAATATCAAGTTATCTTAAGAAACAGAGCCCTTCAGCTGCACGAGGTGCATATGTAACAGATATTTATTGCTCAAGGCTACTCGCAATGCACATTTTCGTTTTGTTGTTTCCAAAGGTACCACATAAGCACCAAGAGATTTAGTTGATGCTTTAAATAGGTCTTGAAATATATTGTTTTATTTTTGTTATTTCCAAGGATTAATGCAAAAGACAACCTATCTTTGAAACAAGGGCAATGCACTCATTGTCTCTCATATGTCTCCTCTTTACTTCCTTGCCAGTCAATTTATTAAAACTGAAACTCTCAATGGCGAAAAATGGAATGGTAATCTTCACTATAGATGGTAAACTCTGCATTTAACCGTTGAGCTAAATCAATGGTTGCAATGTTTTCTTTTTGATAAATACGTATGGTGAATTTAGTTCAAATATATGATTTTTATTATTCATTTAATATTAATAGTTTCTTTCATTTTTATTGTAGGAACATGCGGGAAACAACAATTCTTCTGTTTACTTCAACTATCCGAACTACCGTAACTTGTTCCCTATTTGGGCTCTTGGAGAGTATCGTCGTGGACTACATGCAAAGCAATGCTGAAGTTGCCTTATTAAAAAAAACACATGGACATCCACATGAATATATCACGGTGGAGCAAGATTAAATAAAAATGTGGAGTAGACATAGAGCCACCTTTGTTTACATGCGACATAATATTTATGAAGTATGACTTTGTATGGTAAACACGAAAAATAAGTTATCATGGAATATCGTCAGAGAAGAATTTGAAGATTATAGTAAGTGTCATGATTTCGATATGATATCATGGATTAGCACAGAGGTAAAACTAGTACATAGGAAGTGTGTATGTTATTGTATATACATGTATGTTAATTACATCCTATCTCCAACTGGCCGGTTCCTATCTTATACGGGGGTATAAGACACTTCAACAATATCTTACGTTGGTGACACATCCATGGTTGATAGCCTATTTAGAACAGCACCATGGTTACATTGGAGAACATATTTATTTAACTCACAATTCACAAATCAATGGAAAATTCTGTATCCTTTCTTTTCTTGTATAAGCTGGGAAATTCGGTATCCAGGTGCACCGGCACCTCATGGCTCCTGATTCATCCAGAGGACACAGCCTTGGGCAAGGTCGCCGGCGCCCAAATTAAAAAGACAAGGGTCGCTGCCGTCGTCCTGTACGAAGGTGCCCCTCCACGACCCTTATCCTGCCATGGTTGCCAGTTGCCACCTTCTCCACCATAAGCGAAGGGACCCCGCTGCCTGCTCCTTTCATTGTTGACTTACGTTTTTTACTCACCTTTTATTCTTTCATGCCTGCTGTCTCCATTCTCCATTCGATCCACAACCTCAGTCAGTTTTTGGTCATGCGCTTAGCTCAGGTGAGCTATCGAAGTATTGCCACCATTGGTCGCTTTCTTCCTCCTGCATACGCGTAGCTGCTGTGCCATTGCTAGGATGAACTTTCGTCGCGCGTAAGCAGCATGGGCACCAACCTGGAACTCCTTTTGTCCAAAAAAAAAGGAAATCAACCCGGGACTCCCCGACGAAGTAGTATGGCTTCGCCTGCATGCCTGCCCTGCGAAAGGACGGACCCACGACAGCGCTGCTTAAGTTTCAGCAGGCATATCTGAAGGGACATCCTCTTAGGATCCAGGCCCCCTGTTCTACACAAATTCCCGTTACATGGATCTCATTCCAACGAGATTTCTCTCTTAAAGTTTTGTCTTATCTGTGGTCTGCCTCACACCTATTTTCACTCGTCCCCTTGGGATCTTTTCAAGTGAACTATATATGCAGAAATGATTTTCTTAGCAGTTTCCGTAGCATGGGATATGGCGTGGAGAAGGTAGCTATATATCATTGGCGATGAGCGTAGGAATGTTGATTCCGGCAGCAGCTAAGGAGGTCTGTTGCATAAGCAAGGTTTTTAGCAATTCATCGCCTGTGGACTAGAGCATCTCCAACCTGTACGAAGGCTGATTTGGCATTAACCAAAGGCAACTGGACCACCAAAAGCCTTTAAACTTTTGGCACAGGCTGGCCATCTAAAATTTTCAGAAGCAAATAAGACCAGCAATTCAAGTAGATGACATAATTACATCTCTGTTACTCGCAACCATCAGTTGAGCAAGAGAGATTCAGTACTCGCCTGAGACGTTGCAGCGCTGTTTAGTGTTTACTGCCGTATCGGCCAATTAAGGACGAATCATCTTCTTTATATCCATTCAGCCTGCTGCAGCGCTTTGTGTTTGAAGAAAGGAGAGACTTTTGGCCTCTCCTCACAGAGTCGGGAACAGCTTTCAAGCTTTTCTTTGGCGGAAATATAATGGTGCACCATGGCTCCCGCGTCCTAGAGATATCCGGCGGCTCAAAACACATCCAAAACATAGTGCTAACGGAGAGGAGTTAACAGCGGCAACTAAGTTTGGATAAATACCGAACCAAACTGCAACCAGGTCAAGACAGACACATACCAGGAAGGACCATGAGGCCGTCCTCCGTCAGCTCAGCAGAGCCGCAACTTGTTTTCCATTTGGCAATATAGAATGAACATGAACAAATGAAACCAAACTGATATTTTTTTTTCTTGCAGTGACATTCCTTTTTTTTTTTTGACTTTTTGACATTCAACTTTGATTACAATGAAATTCCCCTTCATTTAGTTTGCACCACCTATTGGATGCCAATGTGGGGGCAGCCAACACTCTGCGCCATACATGAAAAAGGCATTCCCCTTCCTATTGGATTACACAGGCATTCCCCTTCCTATTGGTTGTACCCACTCTACCTAGTGAAAAAGGCAACAGAAAAATGATCTAATCAGTCATTCAACTTTCAAATTGGTTCCATACATGAAATGGTTCTTGAGGGTGCACAATATTGCAATTTTAGTGTATGTTAAAATTTATGCTCTAGTTCAAAAGATTTCATGGCAGTAATAATTACAAAGTAGTGCTGGAGTACGGCGAACACAAATAGTACAAAGCATGGTTGCAAGCAACTTGCTAGTCATGAACAATATCAAAAGCAGAACAATGAAACATAGGTGTGGCACAACGAGCTATATAAAAATGGCATATAAAATTTACTAAAATGTATCATGATTGAAATTTGAAGTTGGAAACACAGATTGTCAGATTTAAACCACTCTGCACACTACTGTCGATCATGCATCACTTGCACAAACTCTGATCCTCTAGCCTAAAAATGGTCTAAGTTTGGTCCCTCGTCTCTTCATGTCGTCTAAAACTGGTCCCTCATCTCTACCACCGGATGGTGTTGGTCCCTCATCATGCAAAACCGTTTAAAGTTGGTCCTTCTTCTCAGGTTAGAGTGGTTTCGTGGCAGTCATCTATCTTCTAATCTCTCACGTGCTCTCTCCTTTCCCAATCCCCATTCCCGCCACCCCCATGGCTCGTTCTAGCCACCGTCCCCAAGTGTAACACCCCTCTTTTCGAAGCCAAAAAAAAAAAAAATAATAAAAAAATAAAAAAAATGAAAATGAAATAAATAAATAAGTACAACTCAAAAGGAATAAAAAATCACTCCAAATTTGAACCTTTTCTAAACCCTTACCTTGACATGATTTTCAAAATGAAAATTCACTAAAGTAATTCAAGCCTAGATTTGAATTTGAAATTTTCCAAATATTAAAATATGTGCTCAAGTGTTTGTTTCATTTAAAAATATATTAAAAATTTGAAGCTTTTGAATTTACAACAAATAAAATCAAAATAGGATTAAAATTCCAAATTAATTTTCAAATTTTGAATTTAAATTTGCATCAAAATCTCATCATATGCATTTCTGTGTTTTATTTGATTTATTTTGAGTGTTTGATCAACTTTTGTTTTTGTTTGAATTTGAAATTCATTCAAATTCAAATTCCAGGAAAAATGAAAAGCCTTCTTTTCTTTTCCTAAACCTCTCGGGCCGAAACCCCCTCTTCTCCTCAACCAGCCCAGCCCAAATCTCTTTCTCCTTTTCCTTTTTCTTATTTTTCTCGCGGGCCGATTCTTCTCTTCACGGCCCAGCTCGCCGCGCGGCCCGGCCTCTTTTCTTTCCCTCTCCGGCTGACAGGTGGGGCCCGCTTGTCAGCTCCGTCTTCCTCCACGCGGCGCGCCGCCGCCCGCCGGCCCCTACCGCCCCGACCCGCCTCCGCCGCTCCCGCTGCCCTGCCGGAGCGCGCCTCCGTAGCCGCCACGGAACCGCCATCCATAAAACGAGCCCGCGGCCCTCCTTCCTCCCTCCTCCGCGCACTCTCCCTCTTTCTCCCTCTCTCTCTTTCTCCCTCACTGACCTAGGGTTCCGGCCAAGCTCCGACGAGCTCTTCCGCCACCTCCCGTCCTCCTCAGTCGCCATTGAACTCACGGTGAGCCCCCTCGCGTCACCCTCTCTCTCCTCCGCCCCTCCTCTTCCTCTTCCGTCGCGTGCTCGAGCACCTCACCGAGCTCCGCCGCCCGCCATTTGATCCTCTCGTTGCCGACTCGCCTCCGTGCACCTCCGCCTCGGAAGAAGCCCCAAATGACCCCCCTCGCGCGCCCCTCTAGCTCCTCCTCCTCTCTTTTTCCCCCTTTCGCACGCTCGCGCTAGATCCCATCGCGCGCCGCCGCCTTGCGCAACTCCGGCGAGCCCTCGCCGCCGCGCTACTGCTCCCCGACGACGACATGTGCCACCAATGGCTCCGCCATCGCCCTCTCATCCCCCGCGACGAGGTTTTGGCTCCCCTCGTCCCTCCTGCACGTCGGCGGCGAGAAGTCCGGCAGCCCGCCGCCGCGCGTGGCGCCCCGGTCCACCGTGGACCGGTGGACCGCCGCCCCGTCTCGGTCCACAGACCCCGTGGACCCAGTCCACCGGGTTTTCGATTAATTTTAAATCGATAATTTCCTTTATTGCGTCAGCACCACGCAATAAATAATTTCCAATACGAAAATAATTTCAGAATTCCGAAAAATCCCCAGACCTTGGTATTTTACAGATAAGCCCTTAAGCTTTTCTGTAATTATGTTTAAGCCCTGTCTTTTTACAGAAAAGTCCCTAAGATTTTCTGTAATTATGTTTTAGCCCCTGCCATTTTACATTTAGACCCCCAAACTTTTTCATAATTACAGAACGGTCCCTGAGAACTTTCTGTAATTACTTTTAAGCCCTCAAAACCTTTTTAATTATTACAAATCAGACCGTCAATCTTTAAATGCCCATATCTTTTTATTCCGAACCCCGTTTTGGGTGATTCTTGCGCCCACGGGTTCCTGAAACCGCGAAGTACCTCATGGTACTGTTCTTGAAGCCCCGTACCAAGTCTATAAATTATCAAATACCCACAATACCCCTTTCACCTACCATATCTTCTCAGCAGAGCATGCGATGTTGATCTCGCATGTCCCGATCACCTGTTCACTCAAAACTAATCAGTCCTGTGATACTAATTTACCTAGTATCTTTCTTATCATGACACACACCCCACATCATCTCTGTATAACCTACTCATCCTTTTGCTCGCTAGCATTAAACCTAGCGGTCATTCGTACCATTCCATTTCCAACCTAGTACCCCTTATCTTATCACAAATGTAATCTCGAACCTAATCTAAATCAACCCTCGCTTGATCAAACCTAACCTAGTACCCTCGCCCAATTCCTTTTGATCTGTTGATCTACTCTTAAAATCGATCTTTTATTGGATCTTATTGGAGTTATCTGGTATTTCAGTTATTGTTTGTCCTTATTGGATTTTGGTATTTTAACAGCAACCATGCCTTCATAACATCGCATAATCACGTACACCCGCTGCATACACTTTCACCTGCATTCATGCATGTTCTTTTATAGGAATAATATAGAAGCTTGCATATTAGATATGCACGCAATCACCATCAATCAATCATATGCATCTCATCATCTTCACCCTAAGGTGATCAACTAGCAGAGCTCATATGCATAACCACACACCCATGTTCATATATTAGAAAACATAAGTAACTAATAACTTGTCTAGGTGAATATGGCCCTTACAAGGCCAGGTATATCACCTATGACACATAACATGCCCTGCATTGAATATGCTGCATCATGCATGTTTCATACCTCTGTTCTTCACTGGCGTTCTTTTGGTTCTTAATTGGAGTTTAATCGGAATTTATCTAGTCCCTTTTCGATCTTTATTTTCTTTTGCGGTAGTTTGTTTATACGCTTTATCTTTATACGATAGTTTACGCGAGAGCCAAGGAAGAACTAGAAGAGTGAAGCTTCCAGGAAGATCTAGAAGAACCCAAGCTTCAAGAAGGATTTAGAAGAGACAAGCTTCGAGGAAAGACTTGAAGACATCAACTTCGATAAAAGAGCTCGAAGACCCAGAACTTGAAGAGTAGGAAAAACGTTTGTCAGGCAAGCTCTACATCTCCTTGATCATGATTGAACCTATTGTTTTTGCATCGCACCTATAGAGCCTGTTTTAGTAATATGCATTGCTTGTTATTTTACTGCTTGTGTAGCTATGACCTACTTGCTTGCTGGTAATGATGCCACTATATAGGCATAAATACCAGAATCCTTGATTACCTTTGTTTACCCCTCTCCTTGATAACCCTAGGAAAGTTCCATCATCTCTATGATGGTACAATTTCCTTGCTAATAGAAACGCTTAGGACCCCTCGCAATGTTTCTACATTGCCACACCTCTCACATACTTGCTTTTGAAAATGTGTTAAATGAGTTTGGTGGTGTGAGTAAATACTTGGGTTTGGGAGTAGCACAACAGTGTTAGGGATGATGATGGAGCTGGTGATGGAATGGGTTGGACTGCGGGCAAGACCACTGAAGAGGTGATGTGGATAGTGGGATAGCCCACCAGTGTGGGATATGATGCTTGCCCGGCCACATAAGGATCGGTTCTCTTGACCGTAAACCTAATGATTCCCGTACAACCACGGAACCTGAATGGGCAGGACTTATCCTACCTTCTTGGTGTCTCCCACATAACCCATCAGGAGGAGTAGGATAACGGGGGACTAGGAGATGGCTCGAGACTTCGTTCTCGTAGTCTGGCTAGGCACAGGGGAGCGAGTTACCGTTGTATGCTCGGGAGAGTAAAGTTAACCGCAGCATACTCGGGGGAGCAGTTACCTGTTGTCTGCTATGCCACTGGGCGCATCCCGCGGTGGGGAAATGTGGGGATACTCGGAGAAGATGGATCAAGCGTTGCGTACCCTCTAGCTAAGGGTGCGTAGCCCGTGGGTAAAGTGTACAACCTCTGTAGAGGATAACTATTCATCCGGATGGACGTTGCCACGGCATATGGCACATTATGGTTATGCGCTTTTGAGATTAGCCATCTCTCTCTATCCTTGACGTGTGAGTGGGTTGTAGACAACCCGTGTTTTGGAAGTGTTGGCATGGTTGCCAGGTCGGTATGATCCTTGAGGTCAGAAGGCCCAATTAAAACTTGGGAACTGGCGGGAATGTATACACTCCCCCAGGACCAACCAACTAAAATATTGACAATAAAATCCCCTGTTTTTATCTATAAATCCTTGACTACTTTAGTGAACCCTACATAAAAATGGCTTTTCTGCAAAGGAACCATACAGCCATCTCCTTGCTAAGACCAAATATGCATGTATACTTACCCTTGTGTAGTGTAGGGCTTGCGGAGTACCTTATGTACTCATGCTCTTGCATTTGTGGTTTTAGTCAGAGAAGCCTTCGTAGGAAGCGACGACGTCTGGTTTTCGTTCCTGCATCTCAAGTCTGCCTGTGGCTTGGGTCATGTTTTCCGCTGTTTGCCTGCTCAGCCATTAGTTGGTCGGAAGGACTAGGATACTTCGGAATCCTTGTCGTACCGCCACTAAGGGCTTTATATCAGGTACTATACTATTTACCTATAAGAAGTTTGCTTTTGATTACCATATCTGTGTTCTTGTGCGTATCAGCTACTGATCCAGAGACTGATACATAATGCACAACATGCTCCAGAAATTGGGGTATGACACCAAGACTGCTACTCTAGTCCCAAGCCCTTCCCTAGTCGATGACGGTGATTATTGCCTGCTCGACGTTGACTGCCCGCCGTGACTATGCTATGCGAATAAACCTTCCTGATGAATCTGTTGTGCCGAGCAGTAATTAAATTCAAAATGTGAATTAAAAAAGGAAAGAAATAATCAAGGTAGAAACGTGACCATGCTATGCGATGCGAATAAATATTTCTAATGACCATGCTAGAGCGAACGTGGTGGCTCCTTTTAACCTTCAAATACTAAGATAATAGATAGCAAAATTGCTTCTTGACTTTCTTGTCTGACCTACGCTATCTAAAAGCCAATCTTAGATGTCATCTTTGTCTCCGTTCCACTTCATAATTTCTGGGTTCAACCCAGAGATTATATATCCACGATCAAACCTGTTATATTGAAATAGAAAAAACAATTGAAAGATCAGCTTTGATCTTTGATATAGGAGAACCTATTGGAGCAGAATAGAAAACAGTTAACTCAGATGGAGCTCAGCTACGTGCGAAGTGAGAACCACGCTACCACTACGAAGTTCTGCTCCTCCATCAACCAGCATCTTCTCACGATCACAGCTTGCCTAGGCATTCGACAGCCAGACCCCCAAGCTGCAGGATTCTCGGGTTCGGGGGTCCAAGCATCAGCGTGTCATCAGTCGGGACACTGGCCACGCCTCCATCGCCTGATTCGTCGGATTTTTCTTTGTCGCGTTTGAACCTATAGATCCTGTTGTCATCTTTGCTGATAGAGTGGATCAAGAGCTGTTGGTAAAGCACGTCTGAAGGCGACCATTCGCTCTCGTACGCCAATCACCTCTCCCATAGGCTCTACTCTGACTTTAACTTTGGCTCTACTCTCGTACGCAGGTTCTCACCTTCTTTTTTCAATATATGTAATTGGCAGTGCTCCTGCTCATGGCTTCCGATGCCATAAATTTATTTTCTTTTGTTGCCTGTACTGACAGCAAGCTCTAGCCTTTGACTTGGCTCTGAACGGGCTGACATTGCATTGGAGACCATAAGCGTTGTCACCTCGCTCATAGAGCCACTTAAAACTGGTCGATGATCTTCGTTAGAATGCAGATGCTGACTACTTAGTGCCAATGTACAAGGATGTTCGACTTCAGTTCACCACACATCCCATCCCCAGCCGCCATGAACGAAACCGGCCGCTCATAGCAACATTCATGACGTGTAGTCCTCCCTTCTATATGATCCATGTACAGTTTTATTTGTTGTCTTGTATATCTGTACACGGAAGTTGATCAGTTTGCTTGCTCCTATATACAATGGTTTGTAGGTGTATGGATGGAGAAGTGTACTTTTTAATTAAGTAGTTCACCAACAACACCCTGAAAGTTTGTTGGATTGAATAAATTCCGGTTAAGTGGTACATTAAGCAGCAAGCGCTGGCACACTTGCTATGAACATTTGTATCTTCAATCATGCAGGTGAGTTTTTTTATACATTTTTCATTTTCCATTAACATTTTGCCGTTACGTACAATGATAAATGTGGCATGAGCATATCCGTAGAGTGAGATATATATATCAGACTCCTAATGCATCCCATTTCTAACGGACATATATATGTATGCCATCAAATTACTCCAGCAAATTTAACACGCCCACAATTCCTCTTTGTCCTCGCCACTTGCAATTATAGAAGAAAAATAAGTGGCGCAATAAAATGATTGTTCCTTTGTGGCGTCGAAGAAAAACTTGCTAATCCTACCAGCGCCATCGCTTTCGCGAACTCATGAGCTGAACTCCGGCGCAGCAAGAGATATTGACGCCCGATCGCTTTGAGAAGGCCTCCAATCAAACAATGCGAAGACAATTATGAGGGAGTAGACACGAGACCATTCGAAACTGCAAAGGAAAATAACATGCACACCGATCGATGCACGTATGTAGCCGAGACAGGTTGAGTCTCGTTCAGTTCAAAATTCTAATAAGACATCAAATTCCATAAGATCCTCACTATCCATGCATGACTGAATGCATGCAATGGAATGACATTCCAGGTTTCCTCCCATCTAAGTTTAGTCACCGCGGAAGGTGGCCACGACGACCGAGAATGCCGTGCTCTCACTGTATGTGTACACGTCATCCCCGAATGCTGTGGAGAGGCGGAAGCTACAACGCATCCGTTTCAGACTATGCCGGCCGAAAGACGGTGAGTGTTAGTTTTGAGCCATCGGGCGTTGATGTCTTTGAAGACAATAGTAGTGACGGATCGATATGTTGTATCGTTCTCAATGATTAGTAATAAAAGGATGATGCACCAAAATGCGTGGATCATGGTTCTTTCATGCACGGTGCATCTTGTAAGAGGAATAGATTGTGTATAATGGTAGGTTGTATTGCATTAAGCCTCTCGGCCGGTATATATGAAAGTACAAGACTTGGAGGGCAAGACATCCCTCCGGATACATATGGCAGTCCTAGATACATAATATATCCTACCAAATATACTCTAACATCCCCCCGCAGTCACAGCGAGAGCACCGCAGACGGTGAGACTGGAAAACAAGCAGAAGGTAGAAGCCGACGGACTGACATCCCCCCGCAGTTGTAGCGTTGTCGCGGTGTGAGTGGTGCGACTGGAGAGAACCGGCGAGTGTAGCTCATGCGGATGATAGCCCTTTGTGCCGAGTGTCGAGGTAGCCAAAAGCTTGGGCGAGTAGCCGTGGTCGGAGAGTCGTGCTTGAGGTAGCCGTGGTTGACGCTGAAGTAGAGTTAGCTGCACATGATGCCGCAGGCGCAGGGAGGCGCCAATGTGAGGGTGTGCAAGGATGTGCCTGGAAGAAGACGGCGACGCAATCGAGGCACCGTGAAGAAGAAGGTCGATGCCAAAGTCGATGCTGTCGAGATCGCCATAGGCGAGGCGTGCGTTAGGTTTGCCAGTCCCGGGAACGCGTCGGGGACGAAGGCACGCACCGGTGTTGCCAATACCGGGCGCACGAAGAGAGGGACCATCCATAATCATACACCAGTGTCGGAGGGGATCAGCAGAGAAGGCCTCCACGACGGTCGCAGCGCTTAGAACGGCGAGGAGGAGAGTGCCGGCGCAGCCGTAGTTGTCGGAGTAGACGAAGTAGTCGAGGAAGAGACAACGACTCTGGCGACGTGGTCGTGGTGGACGAAGACTGAAGACGTGGCTCAACCGGCGGCCAGGAGTGGCATGCGGGTAGCCTGAAGATGCGCGGCGACGGTGCTCGAAGTAGGCGAAGAGCTCGAACGGTGTGACGAAGACCATGCACGTAGACGATCGGGGGTCATCGGTGTGCGGGGACGGCGATGAAGATGCAACGACGAGTGCCACATGAGTGGCGACCAACGGGCGGCGGCGCTGCGGCCCGAGGAGGCGATGCATCGGCAGCTCGAAGCTTGATGGCGTGGTACGCGGCCTCGACGTTACCGCGCAGAGCCGGCTGATCAGACCGACGTATGCACGGGAACACGATGATGCCGCACAGTTGAAGACGTGATGGCGGCGACGTCGAGGACGTCCCGACGGTTGTGGCGACGAAAAAACCGGCATGGAGGCATGCGGCCGAGGTAGCCGGAGAACGACGCGTGAAGGCGTCCCTTGAGCGTCGAACGTCCAGCAGTGCCGCACAGGTCGAAGATGAAGGTGCAAGCCGGTGTTGTCGATGCCGATGTCGGAGAAGAGGCATGCGAGCTCGATGGCGGTGGGCGACGCAAAACCCGATCACAGATCAGGAAAAAAAAACTTGCAGCAGCAGATGACTTCTCCGTGTACCGACGCCGTGTACTTGTGGCCCATCCATACACCCTTCTCCTCATGTTTTTCTACTTGTCGTGTTGAGCCCGATGACAAATAGAAAATTCAGAAAAGGAAGCAGCAGCTCACGGGCGATGTACATGGCCGTCGTGGCTGATGGCTGTTGACTCGCCACAAGGCTCGAATGGCGCGCAGCTGGCGTGTGGCTCAGCCAGCCGCCCGATGCCCCTCACGGGTCGATGCAGCCCGCGTGGCGCGTCGCAGTGCTTGCCCACACGGACGGCGCCGGCGGGATCCACGTGCGGAGCCATGGAACTTGGAGACGCACGCCTGCTACTTGACGCGGGACGACGACAGCAGCGGATCAGTAGGATCCACGGCGAACCAGGGGCGCTGCCCCCGGCGGAGAAGGATCTCCCCGGGGGCGCGGTGCGGAAGCGAGCGGCGGTTAAGGTTAGGTGACAGGATTGTAACTCTCTCGTGATACCATATAAGAAGAATAAATTGTGTATAATGGTAGGTTGTATTGCATTAAGCCTCTCGGCCGGTATATATGAGAGTACAAGATTTAAAAGGCAAGACATCCCTCCGGATACATATAGCAGTCCTAGATACATAATATATCCTACCAAATATACTCTAACACATCTATCGCACACCTTTTATTTGCTCTGTTCAGACAATTAATTAATAATTAACATGTTACAAAATTGATAGCGCATTATTCTTTTTGGAACAAGAACAAGAGTGATAGCACATTATGAGAGTTGATACATGGCCACGTGATTCTTGAAATATACTCTTCTAAAGGCAAACAAAAAAAATCATTAACACGCATATCTCAGTTGATCGCAGGACATATCTTAAAGATTTGTACACATATTGTCCAAAGGGCAACTCCACGAGTTATCCTCTAACGATAATACTGGGCACAGAAAGGGGTTGGATTGACCGAGGGCATGCTTGAACAAAACGTGAGCATGCTGGACGCTACCCTGGTCTGAAGGAGCTGCAAGTTCAGCATCAAGCTTTGAAGAGAAATCCTACTCTCGGAACTTTGTCGTAACACATGGGAACAGCATCCTTGTACTCCAATTCCCAGTACATCTCATTCCAAAGAGATTTCTCCCCAAAATCTCTCTCCTCTTTCATTCTTCCTCTTAGGATATTTTTCTAAGTGAACTATGCAAGAATTGTTTTCTTAGTAGTTACTAGTTTCCATATCATGGGACATGGCTATATATCAATGACAGTGAGCGTAGGACTGGACACTGGCAGCAGCCGCTAGCACTTCCAACTGGGCCTCAAACGGCCGAAATAGGCCTTACAATAGATAACAAAAAGGCCTTTTAAAACTTGACACAGGCTCCGGTTATCTCTGAAATTTTCAGAAGCAGATGAATAAGACCAACAATTCAACTGTTGAATATCTGCCTTGCTAGAATAAAAATTTACTTCCCCGTGTTACTCGCGTTTTGACGAGATGACCGTTTGAACCAAGGTCAGCCGAGCAAGAGAGGTTATGTAGTCGCACTGTCCAAAGTTTATTACCGTATCGGTCAATTAAGAAGAAATGGTCTTCCTAGTAACCATTCAGCCTGCTGCGTCAATTCAGTTCAGCCTGCCGCGGCGCTTTGATACTGCTTTCAATCTTTCCTACAGCACACTGTGGTTTCGGCTGTTACCTAAAAAATTTTAAACTCCCTTTTTTGTGTGTCTCAGTATAAGCTTTTGAAGATAATCACAATTCACAGTCACAGCATTGAGCTACCCTTGCATATCAAATGTACCAGTAATCTTGGCAGTGACATACAACACCCCAAAAAAAAAGAACCGGGCATTAAACTACCCTTCACAAAGATAGTTGCTTACACCTTAACAACCATTCTACTCACTAATCTCAGACACACAAAATTAAAATTTCAAAAGGCAGCAGAACAAGTTTCAAATACTCATGAAGAAGATGCTAAGCTCCGGCCCATTGTTGCCGTCGGGATTCAGCGTGTAGAAGTAAAATGACCCCGAGTCCCCAGACCGGACCCCACCACAGGACCGAAGTGCTCGCGAATGCACTCGATCTCACGCCCCTTGAAGAACGCCGTCCACAGCGGCTCATCGATCGAGCAGCCTGGTGTGCTGATGCCGCCATGCCGGCTCCGGACGGGACATCTATGAGCGCATGCGCATGTAATGGGAGCCAGACTCCTTTTTCTACTCAAATTCCTGGTACATCTCATTCCAACGAGAATTCTCCCTCGAATTTTTTATGTCTTGTCTGTGATCCACCTCACGCCTATTTCACTCGGCCACTTGGGATCTATTTAAGTGACATAGCAGTTTCCATAGCATGGGACATTGCGTGGAGAAGGAAGCTATATATTGTTGACGATGAGTGTGCGACGGTTGATTCCGGCAGCAGCTACTAGCATTTGCTCTGTCATACGCAACAGAGTACAAAGGCAACTGGGCCACCAAAGGCCTTTAAACTTTTGACAGAGGCTGTGGCCATCTGCATTTTTCAGAAGCAAATAAGATCAACAATTCAAGTAGATGACAAAATTACATCCCTATTGGAGAAGCACTTTTTTTTGTGAGGGAAAAGCACAAAATTGGTTCCATAAAAAATTAATTATTTTATTCCAGATATAAGGTTCACGAAAAGAAGTACTGTCAAGGCTTTCAGGGAATTTAAAGTAAAGTGAAGGAAGAGCTCTGGGCACAGACCATGGTCCGATGGCCATCCCAAGCTTTCAGGAGCAAATGTACCTGTGACTAGCATCATTTTTACACCAGCCTGCGTCTGAGGGGCAAAATGTGCACCCAACATGACAAAAATATATCAGTTTGACCCCAAATAGACAGGCTAAACTTTTCCATGTTGACCATCATCCCAAAACAAAATGACGCTAGGACTATGAAAAAAATTAGACCAATTAGTCTTCTTAACAACAGTTATATTTGTTTATTTCTAAAGTCCTATCTATGAGATTTAGCTTGATTTGTGATAACCACAAACCAGAGTGCCTATATTAAAAGCAAATACATTATAAAGAGTGTGGTCATAGCATACGAGATTATCCACAGTAATCATATATAGCTCAAAAGAACCTAGGTTGCTTTTAAAGCTTGAATATAATGCATATGGTAGGGCCCACAGGACTTTCCTTAAGGGGTTCTTGGAATGTAGAAACTTCCATCCTAGATGGATGAAATGGATCACTCAAATTGCAAAAAATGGACTAGTAGGAACCAATATAAAAGGCTTGGAGAGCAACTTTTCAAAAGTGGAAACTAAGTTTGTGCCCTTTACTATTGGACTCAAAGCTAGTGCAGATGTAATTTATCAAACATATTAGTAAGTCTTGAATAGAACAAAAGAAGCTTTCAAACTACTACCAATTTTTTGCTTCTTGACTTTCTTGTCTGACGTACACTTTCTATAGTCCAGTATTAGATTATATCATCTTCATCTCCATTCCTCTTCATAATATCTGGGTTCAACCCAGAGATTATATTTCCACGATCAAACCTGTTGTATTGAAA
Organism: Eragrostis curvula; assembly: GCA_007726485.1. Taxonomy (NCBI): domain Eukaryota; kingdom Viridiplantae; phylum Streptophyta; class Magnoliopsida; order Poales; family Poaceae; genus Eragrostis; species Eragrostis curvula. The sequence goes on along the minus strand of RWGY01000120.1, from coordinate 12,387 downwards.
TAGAAAAATCAATTGAAAGATCAGCTTTGATCTCTGATATAGGAGAACCTATTGGACCAGAATAGAAAACAATTAACTCAGATGGAGCTCAGCTATGTGCGAAGTGAGAACCACGCTACCACTACGAAGTTCTGCTCCTCCAGCAACCTGCATCTTCTCACGATCACAGTTTGCCCAAGGCAATCCACAGCCAGACCCCCAAGCTGCAGGATTCTCGGGTTCAGGGGTCCAAGCATCAGCGTGTCATCAGTGGGGACGTTGGCCAGGCCTCCATCGTCTGATTGGTCCGATTATTGTTCTTTGTCGCATTTGAACCTATAGATCCTGTTGTCATCTTTGCTGATAGAGTCGATCAAGAGCTGTTGGTAAAGCACGTCTGAAGGCGACCATTCGCTCTCGTACGCCAATCACCTCTCCCATAGGCTCTACTCTGACTTTAACTTTGGCTCCTGATGCATCCCATCCCCAAGATGTAACAGCTGGTTACCATCGTCATGCATGGTACCGTGCCTCAATGTATGAGTGTGTTGTGCGATTGCATTTCTGTACACAGGGATGGAGAGGTTTGTTTACATGGAAAGGGATCATATTTATATATACTTGTTGTCTAAGTGCAAGCATGAAGTCGTACGTTAACTTACTGACTCGCCAGCCTGAGCTAGAAATATTAACTGCTCATGTGATGCCCACTTATTATCTAGTACACCCATACCATACATGAGTTCCCTTTTTTTTCTTAGCTTGTGTCTCATTTTTGTTTTGGACTGATGGAAAACGGTGTATATAATAGTTTCTAAAGCTTCATCACTTCTGAATGATAAATGGAATGACAGAAGCCTGACAAAAGGATACATGCAAAAAAAAAAAAAAAAAAAAAAAAAAAAAAAAAACCTGCAAAAAGGGTACAGAGCATTGAGGTGTATGGTTACATATAAATTGAACCGCAGTGCTGGCAAGCTTAAGAAGAATGAGTTCAATTAATTAGTTCCACTCACTCGTACATATATTTGCAAAAATTATTATTGGACCACTCCAATAGATGTCATCTCAAGCTCGCAAGCTATAATAATTTATGAATTCGTAACTATGGACCTTCCATCCTCTCCACAAAAAAAAAAAAACCAAAAAACTATGGACCATCCATTTTAAGTAGACCAGCTACCTATTAGGTTACCATTCCTTTTTTGATTTTTTTTTTGGATAGCCCATGACTCTAGTGAATGTTTGTTCCAAGATATTGGTTAGGACTTTTTTTTCAACCAACATGCGACATGATTTTGTTCTTCGAAAAAGGCAAAGCATACTTTGTAACAATTAGATGGAAGAAGATGGTGTCATAGTTTAATGTGCAACACCTGAAGCAAATATGCAAATGACGATGATCCGAGAAAACTTACAAACCAGGTGGTTAATTTGTAAAAGAGCTCGTAGGAGACAAGGAGTACAAGGTGAACAAGCATAAACACTCTGAACAGATGCCCTCGATCAGTGATTCTCGGTCTACCAGCCCCCGCTCATACAAATCACCCTATCGTGTAATCTCCATGTCGAGGAAGTCTTCCAATTCATCACCCAGTGAACTCATCGTACCGCTTCTTGTGAACTGGATGAGCATCATTAATACCCCCCTCTTCCGACTGATTTCCTGACGCGTCTCATTACTATTACTAGGTCTCCCACCCGAGGTCGACATGGTCGTCCTTCATTCTACATGAATCAGATGGAGGATGTAGTTTTGCTTGTTGTTTCTCGATCGGTTTCAGCCAGTGATGCGCGGGCAGCTGGCTATTATTGGTGTGGGAAGTGGACGTGCGAATGCTGAGTAGTAACTTTTGACTGGCTCAGCTCTCAACAGCGAACCGAGTGGCAAGCAATTGCCAAAGCATCTGCACCCACAAGCGCAGGTTCTCACCTTCTTTTTTTCAATATATATAACTAGGATGGCTGCCCGTGTATTTGCACGGCTAGACTTACTATACTATTTAAAATGTTTTTATATTATTATAGAAAATTGACATAGTTTATTATTATTATTATTATTTATTTTATACTTTATATTTATAAAATAGTAGAAATAGATTGAAGAGTTTCTCACCATCTCTCGATTTGAATGTGAGATGAGTCATCATTTATCTTTGTGTCTTACCTAACCCATTGTATTTGATTTTGTTTTAGAAATTAAATCAGTTCAAACGTGCCATGTTAAACAACTAACAAATGTCATAGTAGTATAAAGAATGGGTCGTGCTACAAAGAAATATTTTGAAGAAAATCTGCCATGCTAAAAATAAGAGATTGTCCCATGCTAGTTAGATATATGATCGACGGCGTATTTTTATAACGGTGTATTTAGAAATAGAAATTAAGTGTATTTTGGATATTTTTATTATTAAAAAAATTGGCTATTTTGGATTCATGGCATAGTGGATAAATTAGAAATTAAAATTAGGTATATTATTATCTCTTTTTATAATCCAAATTAATTTATATTTTGAACATATAATGGCATGATGGGTAGTTTAGAAATAGGTGTGAAGGGTATTTTTTTGGTTATTTTTTATTATTTACAATTTAGCTATTTTTTAACTCATAATGGTATGGTGGGTAATTTAAAAATAGGTGTGAAGGTTTTTTGGCTATTTTTTATTATTTCGAATTTATCTATTTTTTGACTCATAATGGCATGGTGGGTAATTTAGAAATAGTTTTGAGGGTAATTTTGACTATTTTTTATTATTCCGAATTTAACTATTTTCTAAATTTTTATAGGGGGTTTTGTGACCATTTTTTTCTTAATGGTAGTGGTGGGTAATTTTCTCTTCTTATTTTCTCGGATTAATATGGGAATTTCTAGCATTGTAGAGCGAACATAGTGGCTCCTTTTGACGTCAAATATATATATACTAGAAAAGTAAGGCGCGCTCCGCCGCGGCCGTTTGTGGATGGGCCATTATCGGGGTGTAAAAAGTGAGAAGGCCAGAAGCGTTTTGTTGCCTTGTGCCTTAGTCTGGTCATAGATTCATTGGTTCTGTAACAACTACACCGATTGTTATTCAGCTGCTACGGATCATGTTTGGCTGACCCTTCGTTTCTTTTTCGCCAGGTATTTGTATTTTCAATTAGGATAGAAGAAAGCACTAAAAAGTACTTGTATCCGTAATTAAATTTTAGCCAACATAATGTATACCTCTCTCATTTGGTCTTTCATTTTATCGTGGCACGTGAAAAAGACCAGGACAGAGCCAAGGAAAAACATGAATAAAGTTTTAAATAATTCAAAGAGACCAAGATAATTTATGCTTGCAACTCTGAAGGGCCTGAAAAGCTCCAGTATTCCGGTACGTATAGCCTGTGGGTCTCAATCGTATTGCAAAAGGCGCCTATGCTCCAAAACGAAATCATCAAGTAGTATGCGGGCCCTGCTAGAACCTCTCTTTATTTTCTTTCGCTGGCATGCACACACAGAGTTGTTGGGCCACGCGGCCGCACGACTCCATGCGCACCGACAGCCAGAGCGCTGTGCTTCATCAAGTATAGAAAAATAACTCTCTCGGTTGCTCCGCCAGAGCTCAGTATCTCTCGCGCTCTCTTCCCCAGCAGAACACAGCACACATCCTCATCCCCGCGCACACCATGCCCGGCCCAAACTTGTCCTTCGCTTCCTCTAGTCCCTTCACAACATTCCCATGGCCGGAGGCCACTCCACCGAACTGCACACCCTCCCCAACCTCACTTGTTCCTGTCAATTTGCTCCGGCGCCAGATCCGTTGGAGAGAAGCTCCAGCTCGCCCATCCGTCGAGCTGGCAGCTCCAACTTCCCCACTCGAATCAATTTCTTCTTGGCTTCTACTGCACCAATACATCGACGATCTGTCTGCCGTCCTGCGCCTGTGGCGAACGGCAAAGAAGGGGAATCCAAGCTCGGCCACCAGTTGAGTAATCGGCCTGGTTGTCGACCTCAAGCCACTGTTGAGCGTTGAAGAAATTCAACGTTGGGCCAGCTCTGGGCCAAATGGATTTGCGCCTGGCCCAGCCCACTCTTGAGGAATGAGGACGACCTCTTCCTGGTTCAGCAGCAGGAGACCGAGAGGAGGAGCCGCTTCGTGCTCATGGGGCAGCGGCGGCGCAACTGCCTGCCCGAATCCTCCGGGAGTCCGGTGCGAGCTTGTGGAGCAGCTGCGGCGCATGCGTGGACCCGGGAGAGAAGCTAGGACGCTCGGATTGAGGGCGAAAGGTGCGGAACGGCTTGGATGAAGAATCTGACCGCCTTGCACTAGGGTTCGGTTCCCAGCTTCCCCTATATCTAGCTCCTCTCAGCCTCACTGCAGGACACGAGTTCAGTGAGAAATCCCCCTCTAATTCTCTTGTGCGATTTTTGTTCTTCGTGTGCGTGTCGACGAGGAGCCGAGGTCGTGAAGGAGGTGCTTGGCGCTGCATTGTTGAGGCTCGCCCACACGGTTAGTTGGACCTGTGTGGAGAGGTCTTGTATCTCCGTCTTCCTCACCGTCGGCAACGGCGGCGCCTAGGATTTCTGGGACAGCGGCCGACGAGCCGTGCCTGACCCTCATCTCTGAACGGTTCGCAAGGTTCAGTCTGTAAGTGCTACACTCTACTCTGAACTCTGCTGTGTTCTTTGGATTATGCACCGTGATCTGGATACAATCTTGATGATGATTAGACTGAACTGAGATCAGTAATTAGAGTGTTGCTCCGGTTGTCTCCTGTAGTTTATGTTTAGACTGCCATTTGCATCAGACTGAAATTGCTAGTCTCTGAATTTTTGTGACGTTGCAGAACTGAATTGCCTCTCTTTACTGCAGTTGAGTTTGCTCTTTACTTACTGTTGTCATAGCAATTATTCTATTTGAGTGCTGTTGTGGCAAATAATACATTCTGGGAGACAGCTAGAATATAGACCTCTAATTTATATGATCAATGAAGTTCTGTATGTGATTAGTCAGGGGGCAGAGTGATAGACTCTGGAGCCGGCTACTTGTATAATCTGAAAGTTAATTTCTCTGTTCACTAGTCCAGATGTTTATTCACAAGATAATGGCTCTGTTTTTCACTTCTGAATTGTATTACATGAAAGGCCTATTCTGTGAACATATATTGCATTATCCAAACCTGTTTTTGTATGTGATTTCTCTGCTCATAATTGTACTGAAACTATTGCACTTTATTCAACAATCCAGAAATCCTAGTATGGCTGGTTCGAGTTCAGTTCCACACATGCCTAACTCGGACGCTATTAAACCTGAGCCTTTTGATGGCACCGGCTTCAAACGCTGGCAGGCCCGGACGAAGCTATGGTTGACGGAGCTCGGATTATTCTGGGTCCTCACCGAAGAGCCGCCCGTGGTGCCTGGAGATGATGTGCAAGACGAGGTTGAGAAAGCGCGACTTGTTGCGCTTAGGACCCGTTGGGAAAAGGCAAATGGCTCAGCCCTTGCACGTCTCTTGGCTGTCATAGCACCCAAGTTTTTTGATAATTATCTGGAAAGTGTCGAGGCAAGGATTGTGTGGACTGATCTGAATGACAAATATGCTGAAAGCGACAATGGCAATGAGTCCTTTTTGGTGGCAAGCTACCTGAACTTTCGTATGGGAGAAGGCCGATCAATTGTGGAGCAAATCCATGAGCTGCAAATGATCGTGCGGGACATAACTCAATTTGGGTGTGTTCTCCCTGAAGCTTTTCAGGTTAATGCCATTCTTGCCAAACTGCCCACTTCTTGGCGTGACTTTGTCACTGCACGTCGACACTTAAAGCAGCGATTGACTCTCACCGAGCTCATTGCTGCAATAAATGTCGAGGAGAAATCGAAGGCAGGTTTTGGTGGGGTGAAGGCAGCCAATGCTCAAGCAAATATTGTCGATTACAAGAACCAGCATGGGAAGAATGTGAAGAAGGAAAAGGAAAAGGAAAAGGAAAAGAAGGTGCCTGGACCTACTGGACCGAAGAACAATGCATTCAAGAAGAAGAAGGATCAAATCATCTGCTTTGTTTGTGGTGAGAAAGACCACAAGGCAAACAGGTGCCGAAACCGTAAAGGGAGGGGTCCTTCACCTGATCGGCAAAAGGGAGCTAATGCTCAAGTGCATGTGGCTGTTGCACAGACCAGCAATGGTTCAGGCGCTGCTGCAAATGGGTATGTACCATTGGCCTTTATGGCAGATTCATCATTTGATTGGTGGATAGATACTGGTGCTACTAGACACATTTGTGCTGATCATAAATGCTTTACATCCTTGCAGACTGCAGCAGGTGGATCCGTATTGATGGGAAACGGAGTGGCTGCAGCAGTACGTGGCATGGGACAAGTGAGCTTGAAGTTAACTTCCGGCAAGAATCTTGTTCTAAAGGACGTGCTGTATGTACCAGCAATGACTCGCAATCTGTTAAGCGGGTCGATGCTGTGTCGTCAAGGAATAAAGTTAGTCTTCGAGTCAAATAAAGTAGTGTTAACCAAATTTGGTTCATTTGTAGGAAAGGGCTATGATTGCGGAGGCATGTTCCGCCTTTCTGTACTTCATACTTCTGCTAGCATTTTCTATTCTTCATATTCAAATAATAACATTGATTTGTGGCATTCACGCCTTTGTCATGTTAATAGAGATGCAATAGTTCGAATGAGCAAAATGGATTTAATTCCCGCATACAATTTTGATAGAGATAATAAATGTGAGGTGTGTGTGCAAGCTAAGCAGCCCCGTAAGCCTTTTCACACGGTTGAGGGGAGAAGCACCTCACCCCTTGAGCTGGTCCATTCTGACTTATGTGAGATGAATGGAATTATAACCAAGGGAGGTAAAAAATATTTCTTTACTCTAATAGATGATGCTACTAGGTTCTGTTATATTTACCTTCTCAGAACTAAAGATGAAGCATTAGAATATTTTAAAATCTATAAGGCTGAAGTTGAAAACCAATTAGGAAAGACAATTAAGAGACTTAGGTCCGATAGAGGTGGGGAATATATTCCTAGAGATTTCTCTGAATACTGTGAGCAAAATGGCATCGTACATGAGTACACGCCACCATACTCACCCCAATCCAATGGAGTAGCAGAAAGAAAGAACAGAACTATTTGTGACTTGGCTAATGCTCTTTTACAAAGTTCTGGTATGGCTTACTCATGATGGGGTGAGGCTGTCCTCACTGTTAACTATGTCCTAAACAGGGTTGCTCCTCGGAACAGGGAGGAGACACCCTATGAGGGATGGAAAGGGAGAAAGCCTAACCTGTCTCATCTTCGTACATAGGGCTGTCTTGCTAAAGTACATGTCCCTCCGCCGAAGAAAAGGAAACTTGGACCAAAGACAGTCGATTGTGTCTTTCTCGGTTATGCATTCCATAGCACAGCCTACAGATTTCTAGTGGTTCATTCCGAGGTGTCAGATATTGCTGTCAACACAATACAAGAATCTCGGGATGCAACATTTTTTGAGCACATCTTCCCTATGAGAGTGAAGGAATATGATCCACCCGAGACATCAACTAGTGGTCCTGCTCCTCACGATGATGAAATAGTTCCTGAATTGGAACCAAGGAGGAGCAAGAGACAAAGAGTTGAAAAATCTCTGGGTGATGATTTTGTTACCTATGTCGTGGATGAAGAACCACGGAATATCTCTGAGGCATATGCTTCTCCTGAGGCAGAATACTGGAAAGAAGCGGTTCGTAGTGAAATGGATTCCATTATCACTAACGGAACCTGGGAGCTAGCTGAACTTCCAGGTGGCTGCAAGCCAGTAGGATGCAAATGGATATTTAAGAGAAAGCGTAGACCCGATGGTACTATAGAAAAGTACAAGGCCCGATTGGTGGCTAAGGGTTTTACACAAAAGGAGGGTGAAGACTATTTCGACACTTATTCTCCTGTTGCCAGATTACCCACTATCCGTACGCTTATAGCCCTGGCAGCTGCGCACAAACTCCTCATACATCAAATGGATGTTAAAACAGCTTTTCTAAATGGAGAGCTTGATGAGGAGATATATATGCAGCAACCAGAGGGATTTGTGGTAAAAGGACATGAGAATAAAGTGTGTAGATTGATCAAGTCCCTATATGGTCTTAAACAAGCCCCGAAACAGTGGCATGAAAAGTTTGATAATACACTCACTTCGGTCGGCTTTTGTGTTAACGAAGCTGATAAATGTGTGTATTATCGCTTTAATGCAGGGCGAGGTGTCATCCTATGTTTGTATGTGGATGACATATTACTGTTCGGGACAGATTTGGACTTGATTAATCAAACAAAGTCTTTTCTTTCCCAAAGCTTTGACATGAAGGATTTGGGGGAAGCAGATGTGATTCTAAACATCAAGATCTTGAGAGGGGAGAATGGGATATCATTGACTCAATCCCATTATGTGGACAAAATGCTTACACGTTTTAATATGATGGACTGTAAGCCTGCTGCCACACCCTATGACCCTAATGCTAAATTGAAGAAAAATTTGGGTCATGGAAAAGATCAATTGAGGTTTTCCCAGATTATAGGTTCTCTTATGTACTTAGCTAGTGCTACGAGACCGGACATCTCTTATGCAGTATGTCGGTTAAGTCGCTACACCTCTAATCCAGGTAGTGACCATTGGATAGCACTTGAAAGAGTACTTAGATTCTTGAAAGGAACCAAGAACCTGGGAATATGTTACACAGGTCATCCAACTGTCGTAGAAGGATACAGTGACTCAAATTGGATCAGCGACTCTGATGACATGAAGGCTACAAGTGGATAAATATTCACTTTAGCTGGTGGGGCTGTGTCGTGGAGGTCTTCAAAACAGACCGTTCTTACACGCTCCACCATGGAGGCTGAGTTAGTAGCGCTTGACTCAGCGGCGGTAGAAGCAGAGTGGATTCAAGAACTCCTCTCTGACCTCCCAATTGGGGACAAACCAGTCCCCGCTGTTCTTACCTACTGTGATAACCAAACTGTTCTGGTTAAGGTGAAGAGTAGGAAAGATAACATGAAGTCTTCGAAGCACATTAAAAGGCGACTCAAGTCGCTTCGGCATGCACTTGAGACAGGTATAATCACCGTGGATTATATTCATTATGAAGGGAATCTAGCGGATCCCTTCACTAAAGGATTGGCTAGAACAGTCATCCAAGCAGCATCAAAGGGGATGGGACTTTTGCCCATTGACAAGGTTCACACCGACAGCAACCTATCCTAGGAGATCGGAGATCCCGTGAACTAGGCTCTAGGACAACTAGTTGTGTGAGCAAAAGAGCACTTAAATTCCCATGAGCTGCATATTGCTCTTCTGTAGGCCAGGTTGAGTTAAACTCTTAATGGGTTCAATGCCGTGTGGCAATAGTAGTTGTCCTACAGAACTGCTATAAGAACTCACCTATATAAGTGTGATTGTGTGGTCGCAACCTCAAAGAGACTGGGCATCTCTTTGTGTGACACTCATGAATAAAAGATGCTTGGACATGACCATAAAGTCCAACCCGAGAGCTTAAAACTAAGCAGCCCAGTACAAGGTGTTGTACTGATGGAAATTTTCACACCAAGCCAGAGGATCAAGGCAATGTCCTCCTCTGGCTGTGAGAGTAGAAGTCTGTATAACTAGGTAATTTGTTCAAACCCGCAAGGTACTTATTACTCAAATCTTGTATATTAAACCAGTTAAGCACCAACATTGAATTTGGTGGGGATTGTTGAGCGTTGAAGAAATTCAACGTTGGGCCAGCTCTGGGCCAAATGGATTTGCGCCTGGCCCAGCCCACTCTTGAGGAATGAGGACGACCTCTTCCTGGTTCAGCAGCAGGAGACCGAGAGGAGGAGCCGCTTCGTGCTCATGGGGCAGCGGCGGCGCAACTGCCTGCCCGAATCCTCCGGGAGTCCGGTGCGAGCTTGTGGAGCAGCTGCGGCGCATGCGTGGACCCGGGAGAGAAGCTAGGACGCTCGGATTGAGGGCGAAAGGTGCGGAACGGCTTGGATGAAGAATCTGACCGCCTTGCACTAGGGTTCGGTTCCCAGCTTCCCCTATATCTAGCTCCTCTCAGCCTCACTGCAGGACACGAGTTCAGTGAGAAATCCCCCTCTAATTCTCTTGTGCGATTTTTGTTCTTCGTGTGCGTGTCGACGAGGAGCCGAGGTCGTGAAGGAGGTGCTTGGCGCTGCATTGTTGAGGCTCGCCCACACGGTTAGTTGGACCTGTGTGGAGAGGTCTTGTATCTCCGTCTTCCTCACCGTCGGCAACGGCGGCGCCTAGGATTTCTGGGACAGCGGCCGACGAGCCGTGCCTGACCCTCATCTCTGAACGGTTCGCAAGGTTCAGTCTGTAAGTGCTACACTCTACTCTGAACTCTGCTGTGTTCTTTGGATTATGCACCGTGATCTGGATACAATCTTGATGATGATTAGACTGAACTGAGATCAGTAATTAGAGTGTTGCTCCGGTTGTCTCCTGTAGTTTATGTTTAGACTGCCATTTGCATCAGACTGAAATTGCTAGTCTCTGAATTTTTGTGACGTTGCAGAACTGAATTGCCTCTCTTTACTGCAGTTGAGTTTGCTCTTTACTTACTGTTGTCATAGCAATTATTCTATTTGAGTGCTGTTGTGGCAAATAATACATTCTGGGAGACAGCTAGAATATAGACCTCTAATTTATATGATCAATGAAGTTCTGTATGTGATTAGTCAGGGGGCAGAGTGATAGACTCTGGAGCCGGCTACTTGTATAATCTGAAAGTTAATTTCTCTGTTCACTAGTCCAGATGTTTATTCACAAGATAATGGCTCTGTTTTTCACTTCTGAATTGTATTACATGAAAGGCCTATTCTGTGAACATATATTGCATTATCCAAACCTGTTTTTGTATGTGATTTCTCTGCTCATAATTGTACTGAAACTATTGCACTTTATTCAACAGCCACCACTAGCTGCGAGGTGGCCACTAGCAGCACGACGGCTGGGGAGTCGAGCATCAGCCCACGAACACCAACCGACCGTACGAAGTATGGAGGCAGGCGGTGCCATCACAGCCCACGGCCTGTCCATCGACCGACGTACGGGGAAGCAACGTGGTCGCCACGGAAAGTGGCCACGCCGGCCGGAAACAGCGTGCTCTCACTGTAGGCACCCACGTCGGCCCGAATGCTGTGGAGAGGCGGAAGCAACGCGCTTTCAGCTTTAGACTATAATAGATTGCAGTGCTCCTGCTCATGGCTTCCGATGCCATAAATTTATTTTCTTTTGTTGCCTGTACTGACAGCAAGCTCTAGCCTTTGACTTGGTTCTGAACGGACTGACATTGCATTGGAGACCTTGAGCGTTGTCACCTCTCTCATAGAGCTCTTTATAAATGGTCGATGGTCTTCGTTAGAATGCAGATGCTGACTACCTACCAAGATGTTCGACTTCAGTTCACGACACATCCCATCCCCAGCAGCCATGAACGAAACCAGCCGCTCATAGCACCATTCATGATGTGTAGTCCTCCCTTCTATATGATCCATGTACAGTTTTATTTGTTGTCTTGTATTTCTGTACACGGAAGTTGATCAGTTTGCTTGCTCCTATATACAATGGTTTGTAGGTGTATGGATGGAGGAAGTGTACTTTTTAATTAAGTAGTTCACCAACAACACCCTGAAAGTTTGTTGGATTGAATAAATCCCCATTAAGTGGTACAATAAGCAGCAAGCGCTGGGACACTTCCTATGAACATTTGTATCTTCAATCATGCAGGTGAGTTTTTTTTATACATTTTTCATTTTCCATTAGTATTTTGCCATTACGTACAACGATAAATGTGGCATGAGCATATCCCTAGAGTGATATATATATATATATATATATATATATATATATATATATATATATATATATATATATATATATATATATATATATATATATCAGACTCCTAATGCATCCCATTTCTAACGGACATATGCATGCCATCGAATTACTCCAGGACACCCACAATTCCTACGTCCTCGCCACTTGCAATTATAGAAGAAAAGGTGACGCGATAAAATGACAGTTCCTTTGTGGTATCGAAGAATCACTTGTTAATCCTACCAGCGCCATCCATGTACGCTTTGGCGGACTCATGAGCTGAACTCCGTGCAGCCAGAGAAATGGGCACACTAGCTTATTATGTGGCACTTCGATCAATTTACGATAATTTTATCACAGATAAACGACAAAATAAACGCAAATTGTTGACACCAATGTTTTGAACATGTTGCATGAAAAATCATGGTAAATTACCACAAGTCACATGGAAAATGTAGTAAATCACATTGCAAGATATTGTAAATCGTTGTAGTAGAATGTCGTAAATTACGACAATGAAGAGCACTATTGTGTAGCTGGCGACCCCGATGACCCAATAAGAGTTCTGTTGCA
>RWGY01000119.1:0-15333 GCA_007726485.1 Eragrostis curvula | reverse complement strand
TGGAGAAGGTGTCGTGGTGTGTATGCTACCCGTAAACACAAGAGATCATGCTTGGAAGGCACCACAGCCCCCGACGCGCCCTCCCAGATGAAGAAGAGCGATGCTGGAAAAAATATACTATTCGGTGGGAAGATAATACCGCTGAGAGCGACGTACGTCGGCGTGTATGCTGCCCGTAAACGCAAGAGATCATGCTTGGAAGGCACCAGCCCCGACGCGCCCTCCCAGATGAAGAAGAGCGATGCTGGAAAAATAGACTATTCAGTGGAAGATAATACCGCTGAGAGCGACGTACCGTCTTGATTTCTTGTAGAATAAAAATCATTAGGCTTGAAATTTGCTTCCCACGGTTTTGGCCTTGATGTAATCTGTCCAACAAAAAAAAGAGCGCCCAATTTGGACATAAACGGAGAAGTTATGATCGTTTTACATAACTGGTCTCATGTTTGGCGACCTTACATCATCTTCGAGCGGTATCCAGCCAAGTCCAGCTCACCTTGACCTCGACGCTCGACCTTTCAGTCGGTTCCTACCCAATTATCGGAGGATCATAGCCTTTTTTTTTAAGCAAGCGATCCAATGTGAAGCAAAAGCTGCGCCGAATATTCACAAAAATCTATATGTAAGGCAGACGAATGGTCGTAACTGCATGTTGTGGGAATGTCCAGCTTTCCGGATCAGATGGAGAAGGTGTCGTGGCGTGTATGCTGCCCGTAAACGCAAGAGATCATGCTTGGAAGGCACCACAGCCCCCGACGCGCCCTCCCAGATGAAGAAGAGCGATGCTGGAAAAATAGACTATTCGGTGGGAAGATAATACCGCTTAGAGCGACGTACCGTCTTGATTTATTGTAGAAGAAAAAATCATTAGGCTTGAAATTTGCTTCTCACGGTGTTGGCCTTGATGTAATCTGTCCAACAAAAAAAAGAGCGCCCAATTCGGACATAAGACGGAGAAGTTATGATCGTTTTACATAACTGGTCTCATGTTCGGCGACCTTACATCATCTTCGAGCGGTATCCAGCCAAGTCCAGCTCACCTTGACCTCGACGCTCGACCTTTCAGTCGGTTCCTACCCAATTATCGGAGGATCATAGCCTTTTTTTTTAAGCAAGCGATCCAATGTGAAGCAAAAGCTGCGCCGAATATTCACAAAAATCTATATGTAAGGCAGACGAATGGTCGTAACTGCATGTTGTGGGAATGTCCAGCTTTCCGGATCAGATGGAGAAGGTGTCGTGGCGTGTATGCTGCCCGTAAACGCAAGAGATCATGCTTGGAAGGCACCACAGCCCCCGACGCGCCCTCCCAGATGAAGAAGAGCGATGCTGGAAAAATAGACTATTCGGTGGGAAGATAATACCGCTTAGAGCGACGTACCGTCTTGATTTATTGTAGAAGAAAAAATCATTAGGCTTGAAATTTGCTTCTCACGGTGTTGGCCTTGATGTAATCTGTCCAACAAAAAAAAGAGCGCCCAATTCGGACATAAGACGGAGAAGTTATGATCGTTTTACATAACTGGTCTCATGTTCGGCGACCTTACATCATCTTCGAGCGGTATCCAGCCAAGTCCAGCTCACCTTGACCTCGACGCTCGACCTTTCAGTCGGTTCCTACCCAATTATCGGAGGATCATAGCCTTTTTTTTTAAGCAAGCGATCCAATGTGAAGCAAAAGCTGCGCCGAATATTCACAAAAATCTATATGTAAGGCAGACGAATGGTCGTAACTGCATGTTGTGGGAATGTCCAGCTTTCCGGATCAGATGGAGAAGGTGTCGTGGCGTGTATGCTGCCCGTAAACGCAAGAGATCATGCTTGGAAGGCACCACAGCCCCCGACGCGCCCTCCCAGATGAAGAAGAGCGATGCTGGAAAAATAGACTATTCGGTGGGAAGATAATACCGCTTAGAGCGACGTACCGTCTTGATTTATTGTAGAAGAAAAAATCATTAGGCTTGAAATTTGCTTCTCACGGTGTTGGCCTTGATGTAATCTGTCCAACAAAAAAAAGAGCGCCCAATTCGGACATAAGACGGAGAAGTTATGATCGTTTTACATAACTGGTCTCATGTTCGGCGACCTTACATCATCTTCGAGCGGTATCCAGCCAAGTCCAGCTCACCTTGACCTCGACGCTCGACCTTTCAGTCGGTTCCTACCCAATTATCGGAGGATCATAGCCTTTTTTTTTAAGCAAGCGATCCAATGTGAAGCAAAAGCTGCGCCGAATATTCACAAAAATCTATATGTAAGGCAGACGAATGGTCGTAACTGCATGTTGTGGGAATGTCCAGCTTTCCGGATCAGATGGAGAAGGTGTCGTGGCGTGTATGCTGCCCGTAAACGCAAGAGATCATGCTTGGAAGGCACCACAGCCCCCGACGCGCCCTCCCAGATGAAGAAGAGCGATGCTGGAAAAATAGACTATTCGGTGGGAAGATAATACCGCTTAGAGCGACGTACCGTCTTGATTTATTGTAGAAGAAAAAATCATTAGGCTTGAAATTTGCTTCTCACGGTGTTGGCCTTGATGTAATCTGTCCAACAAAAAAAAGAGCGCCCAATTCGGACATAAGACGGAGAAGTTATGATCGTTTTACATAACTGGTCTCATGTTCGGCGACCTTACATCATCTTCGAGCGGTATCCAGCCAAGTCCAGCTCACCTTGACCTCGACGCTCGACCTTTCAGTCGGTTCCTACCCAATTATCGGAGGATCATAGCCTTTTTTTTTAAGCAAGCGATCCAATGTGAAGCAAAAGCTGCGCCGAATATTCACAAAAATCTATATGTAAGGCAGACGAATGGTCGTAACTGCATGTTGTGGGAATGTCCAGCTTTCCGGATCAGATGGAGAAGGTGTCGTGGCGTGTATGCTGCCCGTAAACGCAAGAGATCATGCTTGGAAGGCACCACAGCCCCCGACGCGCCCTCCCAGATGAAGAAGAGCGATGCTGGAAAAATAGACTATTCGGTGGGAAGATAATACCGCTTAGAGCGACGTACCGTCTTGATTTATTGTAGAAGAAAAAATCATTAGGCTTGAAATTTGCTTCTCACGGTGTTGGCCTTGATGTAATCTGTCCAACAAAAAAAAGAGCGCCCAATTCGGACATAAGACGGAGAAGTTATGATCGTTTTACATAACTGGTCTCATGTTCGGCGACCTTACATCATCTTCGAGCGGTATCCAGCCAAGTCCAGCTCACCTTGACCTCGACGCTCGACCTTTCAGTCGGTTCCTACCCAATTATCGGAGGATCATAGCCTTTTTTTTTAAGCAAGCGATCCAATGTGAAGCAAAAGCTGCGCCGAATATTCACAAAAATCTATATGTAAGGCAGACGAATGGTCGTAACTGCATGTTGTGGGAATGTCCAGCTTTCCGGATCAGATGGAGAAGGTGTCGTGGCGTGTATGCTGCCCGTAAACGCAAGAGATCATGCTTGGTAGGGCTTAAAACTAACGAATTCCACAAGTCTTTGTGAGATTTTGAGTGCAGGTGCATTTCATATGAAAACGGGGAAAAAGAGGCACAAACCATGGACTTCGCATTTAGCGGATTTTTCCCCGGAATAAAGATATCTGTCCAGAGCCCAAAACAAGATAAATATCATAAGATATGAATCAAGATCATATCCTGGAGATCCTCAATAATGGGAAAGAGATATGGACCCTCAATCAATGCCAAATCATATCAAATCATATCAAGGGTACATATCAGAATCATATCAACGGAAATCCACCAGAATCAAGGAGAGGGATACTCCAGAGGATATGCCAGAGAAGAGGAAGGCAAGAGGTGGAGAAGGCAGGTCGGCCGACCCCAAAAGGGCAGGTCGGCCGACCAAATATTGAGGCCTTATGCTCATCTTGTTATGGAAGCTTCCCACCGCCTTCCTGAGGTCGGTTCCACCTGCAATCAATGCACCAAGGCGGTGGAGGCCCCATAGCCTTTTTTTTTAAGCAAGCGATCCAATCTGAAGCAAAAGCTGCGCCGAATATCACCAAAAATCTATATGTAAGGCAGACGAATGGTCGTAACTGCATGTTGTGGGAATGTCCAGCTTTCCGGATCAGATGGAGAAGGTGTCGTGGCGTGTTATGCTGCCCGTAAACGCAAGAGATCATGCTTGGAAGGCAACCACAGCCCCCGACGCGCCCTCCCAGATGAAGAAGAGCGATGCTGGAAAAATAGACTATTCGGTGGGAAGATAATACCGCTTAGAGCGACGTACCGTCTTGATTTATTGTAGAAGAAAAATCATTAGGCTTGAAATTTGCTTGACATAAGACGGAGAAGTTATGATCGTTTTACATAACTGGTCTCATGTTCGGCGACCTTACATCATCTTCGAGCGGTATCCAGCCAAGTCCAGCTCACCTTGACCTCGACGCTCGACCTTTCAGTCGGTTCCTACCCAATTATCGGAGGATCATAGCCTTTTTTTTAAGCAAGCGATCCAATGTGAAGCAAAAGCTGCGCCGAATATTCACAAAATCTATATGTAAGGCAGACGAATGGTCGTAACTGCATGTTGTGGGAATGTCCAGCTTTCCGGATCAGATGGAGAAGGTGTCGTGGCGTGTATGCTGCCCGTAAACGCAAGAGATCATGCTTGGAAGGCACCACAGCCCCCGACGCGCCCTCCCAGATGAAGAAGAGCGATGCTGGAAAAATAGACTATTCGGTGGGAAGATAATACCGCTTAGAGCGACGTACCGTCTTGATTTATTGTAGAAGAAAAAATCATTAGGCTTGAAATTTGCTTCTCACGGTGTTGGCCTTGATGTAATCTGTCCAACAAAAAAAAGAGCGCCCAATTCGGACATAAGACGGAGAAGTTATGATCGTTTTACATAACTGGTCTCATGTTCGGCGACCTTACATCATCTTCGAGCGGTATCCAGCCAAGTCCAGCTCACCTTGACCTCGACGCTCGACCTTTCAGTCGGTTCCTACCCAATTATCGGAGGATCATAGCCTTTTTTTTTAAGCAAGCGATCCAATGTGAAGCAAAAGCTGCGCCGAATATTCACAAAAATCTATATGTAAGGCAGACGAATGGTCGTAACTGCATGTTGTGGGAATGTCCAGCTTTCCGGATCAGATGGAGAAGGTGTCGTGGCGTGTATGCTGCCCGTAAACGCAAGAGATCATGCTTGGAAGGCACCACAGCCCCCGACGCGCCCTCCCAGATGAAGAAGAGCGATGCTGGAAAAATAGACTATTCGGTGGGAAGATAATACCGCTTAGAGCGACGTACCGTCTTGATTTATTGTAGAAGAAAAAATCATTAGGCTTGAAATTTGCTTCTCACGGTGTTGGCCTTGATGTAATCTGTCCAACAAAAAAAAGAGCGCCCAATTCGGACATAAGACGGAGAAGTTATGATCGTTTTACATAACTGGTCTCATGTTCGGCGACCTTACATCATCTTCGAGCGGTATCCAGCCAAGTCCAGCTCACCTTGACCTCGACGCTCGACCTTTCAGTCGGTTCCTACCCAATTATCGGAGGATCATAGCCTTTTTTTTTAAGCAAGCGATCCAATGTGAAGCAAAAGCTGCGCCGAATATTCACAAAAATCTATATGTAAGGCAGACGAATGGTCGTAACTGCATGTTGTGGGAATGTCCAGCTTTCCGGATCAGATGGAGAAGGTGTCGTGGCGTGTATGCTGCCCGTAAACGCAAGAGATCATGCTTGGAAGGCACCACAGCCCCCGACGCGCCCTCCCAGATGAAGAAGAGCGATGCTGGAAAAATAGACTATTCGGTGGGAAGATAATACCGCTTAGAGCGACGTACCGTCTTGATTTATTGTAGAAGAAAAAATCATTAGGCTTGAAATTTGCTTCTCACGGTGTTGGCCTTGATGTAATCTGTCCAACAAAAAAAAGAGCGCCCAATTCGGACATAAGACGGAGAAGTTATGATCGTTTTACATAACTGGTCTCATGTTCGGCGACCTTACATCATCTTCGAGCGGTATCCAGCCAAGTCCAGCTCACCTTGACCTCGACGCTCGACCTTTCAGTCGGTTCCTACCCAATTATCGGAGGATCATAGCCTTTTTTTTTAAGCAAGCGATCCAATGTGAAGCAAAAGCTGCGCCGAATATTCACAAAAATCTATATGTAAGGCAGACGAATGGTCGTAACTGCATGTTGTGGGAATGTCCAGCTTTCCGGATCAGATGGAGAAGGTGTCGTGGCGTGTATGCTGCCCGTAAACGCAAGAGATCATGCTTGGAAGGCACCACAGCCCCCGACGCGCCCTCCCAGATGAAGAAGAGCGATGCTGGAAAAATAGACTATTCGGTGGGAAGATAATACCGCTTAGAGCGACGTACCGTCTTGATTTATTGTAGAAGAAAAAATCATTAGGCTTGAAATTTGCTTCTCACGGTGTTGGCCTTGATGTAATCTGTCCAACAAAAAAAAGAGCGCCCAATTCGGACATAAGACGGAGAAGTTATGATCGTTTTACATAACTGGTCTCATGTTCGGCGACCTTACATCATCTTCGAGCGGTATCCAGCCAAGTCCAGCTCACCTTGACCTCGACGCTCGACCTTTCAGTCGGTTCCTACCCAATTATCGGAGGATCATAGCCTTTTTTTTTAAGCAAGCGATCCAATGTGAAGCAAAAGCTGCGCCGAATATTCACAAAAATCTATATGTAAGGCAGACGAATGGTCGTAACTGCATGTTGTGGGAATGTCCAGCTTTCCGGATCAGATGGAGAAGGTGTCGTGGCGTGTATGCTGCCCGTAAACGCAAGAGATCATGCTTGGAAGGCACCACAGCCCCCGACGCGCCCTCCCAGATGAAGAAGAGCGATGCTGGAAAAATAGACTATTCGGTGGGAAGATAATACCGCTTAGAGCGACGTACCGTCTTGATTTATTGTAGAAGAAAAAATCATTAGGCTTGAAATTTGCTTCTCACGGTGTTGGCCTTGATGTAATCTGTCCAACAAAAAAAAGAGCGCCCAATTCGGACATAAGACGGAGAAGTTATGATCGTTTTACATAACTGGTCTCATGTTCGGCGACCTTACATCATCTTCGAGCGGTATCCAGCCAAGTCCAGCTCACCTTGACCTCGACGCTCGACCTTTCAGTCGGTTCCTACCCAATTATCGGAGGATCATAGCCTTTTTTTTTAAGCAAGCGATCCAATGTGAAGCAAAAGCTGCGCCGAATATTCACAAAAATCTATATGTAAGGCAGACGAATGGTCGTAACTGCATGTTGTGGGAATGTCCAGCTTTCCGGATCAGATGGAGAAGGTGTCGTGGCGTGTATGCTGCCCGTAAACGCAAGAGATCATGCTTGGAAGGCACCACAGCCCCCGACGCGCCCTCCCAGATGAAGAAGAGCGATGCTGGAAAAATAGACTATTCGGTGGGAAGATAATACCGCTTAGAGCGACGTACCGTCTTGATTTATTGTAGAAGAAAAAATCATTAGGCTTGAAATTTGCTTCTCACGGTGTTGGCCTTGATGTAATCTGTCCAACAAAAAAAAGAGCGCCCAATTCGGACATAAGACGGAGAAGTTATGATCGTTTTACATAACTGGTCTCATGTTCGGCGACCTTACATCATCTTCGAGCGGTATCCAGCCAAGTCCAGCTCACCTTGACCTCGACGCTCGACCTTTCAGTCGGTTCCTACCCAATTATCGGAGGATCATAGCCTTTTTTTTTAAGCAAGCGATCCAATGTGAAGCAAAAGCTGCGCCGAATATTCACAAAAATCTATATGTAAGGCAGACGAATGGTCGTAACTGCATGTTGTGGGAATGTCCAGCTTTCCGGATCAGATGGAGAAGGTGTCGTGGCGTGTATGCTGCCCGTAAACGCAAGAGATCATGCTTGGAAGGCACCACAGCCCCCGACGCGCCCTCCCAGATGAAGAAGAGCGATGCTGGAAAAATAGACTATTCGGTGGGAAGATAATACCGCTTAGAGCGACGTACCGTCTTGATTTATTGTAGAAGAAAAAATCATTAGGCTTGAAATTTGCTTCTCACGGTGTTGGCCTTGATGTAATCTGTCCAACAAAAAAAAGAGCGCCCAATTCGGACATAAGACGGAGAAGTTATGATCGTTTTACATAACTGGTCTCATGTTCGGCGACCTTACATCATCTTCGAGCGGTATCCAGCCAAGTCCAGCTCACCTTGACCTCGACGCTCGACCTTTCAGTCGGTTCCTACCCAATTATCGGAGGATCATAGCCTTTTTTTTTAAGCAAGCGATCCAATGTGAAGCAAAAGCTGCGCCGAATATTCACAAAAATCTATATGTAAGGCAGACGAATGGTCGTAACTGCATGTTGTGGGAATGTCCAGCTTTCCGGATCAGATGGAGAAGGTGTCGTGGCGTGTATGCTGCCCGTAAACGCAAGAGATCATGCTTGGAAGGCACCACAGCCCCCGACGCGCCCTCCCAGATGAAGAAGAGCGATGCTGGAAAAATAGACTATTCGGTGGGAAGATAATACCGCTTAGAGCGACGTACCGTCTTGATTTATTGTAGAAGAAAAAATCATTAGGCTTGAAATTTGCTTCTCACGGTGTTGGCCTTGATGTAATCTGTCCAACAAAAAAAAGAGCGCCCAATTCGGACATAAGACGGAGAAGTTATGATCGTTTTACATAACTGGTCTCATGTTCGGCGACCTTACATCATCTTCGAGCGGTATCCAGCCAAGTCCAGCTCACCTTGACCTCGACGCTCGACCTTTCAGTCGGTTCCTACCCAATTATCGGAGGATCATAGCCTTTTTTTTTAAGCAAGCGATCCAATGTGAAGCAAAAGCTGCGCCGAATATTCACAAAAATCTATATGTAAGGCAGACGAATGGTCGTAACTGCATGTTGTGGGAATGTCCAGCTTTCCGGATCAGATGGAGAAGGTGTCGTGGCGTGTATGCTGCCCGTAAACGCAAGAGATCATGCTTGGAAGGCACCACAGCCCCCGACGCGCCCTCCCAGATGAAGAAGAGCGATGCTGGAAAAATAGACTATTCGGTGGGAAGATAATACCGCTTAGAGCGACGTACCGTCTTGATTTATTGTAGAAGAAAAAATCATTAGGCTTGAAATTTGCTTCTCACGGTGTTGGCCTTGATGTAATCTGTCCAACAAAAAAAAGAGCGCCCAATTCGGACATAAGACGGAGAAGTTATGATCGTTTTACATAACTGGTCTCATGTTCGGCGACCTTACATCATCTTCGAGCGGTATCCAGCCAAGTCCAGCTCACCTTGACCTCGACGCTCGACCTTTCAGTCGGTTCCTACCCAATTATCGGAGGATCATAGCCTTTTTTTTTAAGCAAGCGATCCAATGTGAAGCAAAAGCTGCGCCGAATATTCACAAAAATCTATATGTAAGGCAGACGAATGGTCGTAACTGCATGTTGTGGGAATGTCCAGCTTTCCGGATCAGATGGAGAAGGTGTCGTGGCGTGTATGCTGCCCGTAAACGCAAGAGATCATGCTTGGAAGGCACCACAGCCCCCGACGCGCCCTCCCAGATGAAGAAGAGCGATGCTGGAAAAATAGACTATTCGGTGGGAAGATAATACCGCTTAGAGCGACGTACCGTCTTGATTTATTGTAGAAGAAAAAATCATTAGGCTTGAAATTTGCTTCTCACGGTGTTGGCCTTGATGTAATCTGTCCAACAAAAAAAAGAGCGCCCAATTCGGACATAAGACGGAGAAGTTATGATCGTTTTACATAACTGGTCTCATGTTCGGCGACCTTACATCATCTTCGAGCGGTATCCAGCCAAGTCCAGCTCACCTTGACCTCGACGCTCGACCTTTCAGTCGGTTCCTACCCAATTATCGGAGGATCATAGCCTTTTTTTTTAAGCAAGCGATCCAATGTGAAGCAAAAGCTGCGCCGAATATTCACAAAAATCTATATGTAAGGCAGACGAATGGTCGTAACTGCATGTTGTGGGAATGTCCAGCTTTCCGGATCAGATGGAGAAGGTGTCGTGGCGTGTATGCTGCCCGTAAACGCAAGAGATCATGCTTGGAAGGCACCACAGCCCCCGACGCGCCCTCCCAGATGAAGAAGAGCGATGCTGGAAAAATAGACTATTCGGTGGGAAGATAATACCGCTGAGAGCGACGTACCGTCTTGATTTATTGTAGAAGAAAAAATCATTAGGCTTGAAATTTGCTTCTCACGGTGTTGGCCTTGATGTAATCTGTCCAACAAAAAAAAGAGCGCCCAATTCGGACATAAGACGGAGAAGTTATGATCGTTTTACATAACTGGTCTCATGTTCGGCGACCTTACATCATCTTCGAGCGGTATCCAGCCAAGTCCAGCTCACCTTGACCTCGACGCTCGACCTTTCAGTCGGTTCCTACCCAATTATCGGAGGATCATAGCCTTTTTTTTTAAGCAAGCGATCCAATGTGAAGCAAAAGCTGCGCCGAATATTCACAAAAATCTATATGTAAGGCAGACGAATGGTCGTAACTGCATGTTGTGGGAATGTCCAGCTTTCCGGATCAGATGGAGAAGGTGTCGTGGCGTGTATGCTGCCCGTAAACGCAAGAGATCATGCTTGGAAGGCACCACAGCCCCCGACGCGCCCTCCCAGATGAAGAAGAGCGATGCTGGAAAAATAGACTATTCGGTGGGAAGATAATACCGCTGAGAGCGACGTACCGTCTTGATTTATTGTAGAAGAAAAAATCATTAGGCTTGAAATTTGCTTCTCACGGTGTTGGCCTTGATGTAATCTGTCCAACAAAAAAAAGAGCGCCCAATTCGGACATAAGACGGAGAAGTTATGATCGTTTTACATAACTGGTCTCATGTTCGGCGACCTTACATCATCTTCGAGCGGTATCCAGCCAAGTCCAGCTCACCTTGACCTCGACGCTCGACCTTTCAGTCGGTTCCTACCCAATTATCGGAGGATCATAGCCTTTTTTTTTAAGCAAGCGATCCAATGTGAAGCAAAAGCTGCGCCGAATATTCACAAAAATCTATATGTAAGGCAGACGAATGGTCGTAACTGCATGTTGTGGGAATGTCCAGCTTTCCGGATCAGATGGAGAAGGTGTCGTGGCGTGTATGCTGCCCGTAAACGCAAGAGATCATGCTTGGAAGGCACCACAGCCCCCGACGCGCCCTCCCAGATGAAGAAGAGCGATGCTGGAAAAATAGACTATTCGGTGGGAAGATAATACCGCTGAGAGCGACGTACCGTCTTGATTTCTTGTAGAAGAAAAAATCATGTCACACCCCAAAATTTCAAATTTTGGAATGTGACTTAAATTTCACTAAATTTTGAAACTTTTAGAATAGTTAAAAAATTTGCTTATAATACTAAAGTGTTATCACATTTATTTAGGTAAAAAAATTATTTATAAAGTAAATAAATCAATATAGTATTTATTAATGTGTTTGTTGCATTCATGCTGCTAGAAATGCATTTAAGATTTTATTGGGTGCAAAAATGAATTTAAAATCGTGTAGAAATTCGAGTTGGAAAAAGGATTTTTGAACAGAAAAGGAAAATTCTTTTCCAGTTGCTGTGGGCTGAAATCCTTTTCTTCCTGGCCTATTTCCTCTTTTCTTTTTCTCCCTTGTTTCCCTCTTCCTCTTCTGGGTTGGCCTGCACCATTTCTTTTCCCGCAGCCCATCTCTTTTCTTCTCTGGCGGCCTGTCTTTTCTTTTCCCTTTTCTACAGCCCATTTTGCCCGTACCTTTCATCATCACACACTCTCAAGATATCCTATGAATACCTGGGCACCTCCCCACGTCCTCCCCATGGCCCCAAGGCCTCTTGGGCCAAACACTAAGGCAGCCCACCCTCATCTCTCAACTCCCCTATAGTTTTCCTTGTCGTTTGGGCCGAGGCCCACTTTTCCTCACCTCTCCCCACCTATGGGCCAAGCCCAAACCCTCTACCAAACCCTAGGCCACCCCCTCTACATATATGGGAGCCTTCCCCACGTCCTCTTTGCCCTCCAAATCCCTCCCACGCCGTCAGGCTGCCGCCACGCGTCGCCACCCTCGCGTCCAGCAGCACAGTCACATATTGGCATCAACGTTCCTGGCGATCCGTCCATCCAAATGCAACCAAATTTTGCCAGCAGGTGCGCAATAGAGTCCTCTACAACATATCCAAAATTCAGCCCAATATCTGACCTGGTTCGACGGGGATCTAATTCGCAATGACTACTGCTCCTGTTCTGAATCTGTCCAGCGCGTCTGATGGTAATTGTTTTCCGTGATCCACTCAATAACTCTACTTTTCTGACCTAAATTCAACACTATATTGTGTTCCAGAATGTCTACTAAGGTTCCCCCAAAGGATTCGTGGAGATCTTTTAGGAATCGACCAGGAACGCAATGCCACCTTTAACTGTTCTAGAACAACTCCATCTAGATCCAACCATTTGATCTCTTTTTCAGGTAAACCAGTGCCCCAATCATCTTGTATTCAATATGTTCCACACAATTTCACATAGTATTGTGTAAACCTTGTCCTCAAATATGCATCCAATCAACGGGAACGCGCGCGTTTCTTTCCTTAAGCGTTTCTGTTTTTCCTGATCCAAGCCTTGATCATTGAAACATAATAACTTTTGACTCATAGCTCCGTTTTTAGTAATTCTTGCGCTCACGTGATCGTAGCGACGTGTACTATCTTTTGGTACTGTTTTTTAGTATTTTTAACTGTATGGTGTACTGTTTCTTATTGTTTGTGCCATATGTGCTTTTCATGTTAACGTTAAATAGAGACGCGTGTTCGAGAACGAACAAGAGGAAGATTAAGACGTGAAGACTCTGAGCAGCAGCTCTTCTTTTGAGGCAAGTGCCCTTGACGCATTCTGAACCTATTTCTTTCTCCCTCTAGTTTTGCATGCATTGCGTTTAATTTGAATCCCATGTGTCATTACCCTGTTCCTTTACTTATTCCTTGTCGCCGGGTTTTGGTAGTTGTTGATGATAATGAGGATTGGTAGGTCATGCTTAGCTTGCTCTTTGTCTTGGGTTTGGAACTTGACTAATGGTTTCACTTCAACTTAATCTTCATGGACCGGTTAATCTTTTTAGCAACCTGAAACTTAGGTATGCTGTAACTTGAGCAAGTGGTATGTTTGATGATGGTGCAGTTAGCACGAGACTTTGGTATGTGGTAGTCTTGCTCAAGTTTGCTAAGGACCGGTTCGTGGAGCGGCAACCCAGGACAACAGCGCAAAGCACAGGGTTGATTATGGTAGACTTGGTCAAGTATTATGCTGTCTTCCCAGTTTTGCCGGCGTTCATGGAATGGGGGAGTAAGGGTTACTTCCAAACTCAGGTGATCGAGGGGTACTCTAGCCAAGGCGCAAGAGGGGTCTACTGTTTCAGGGGTACTGGCAGTAGGGAAACCTTAGCGGGGATGTTGGCTGGCTGGGAAGCGCTTTGAAAGACCATGTGGTGATCTCTTGGTCTCACACCTTTGGTAGTGTGAAGGCAACATAGAGGTTTTAGTCACTGAATAGTGATAAAATCACCACCCTGTGGGTAAAGTTGTGCACCTCTGCAGAGAAGTAAAACTGTCATGACAGCCGTGCTCACGGTCAGGAGCGGCCTGGATCCTCACATGATTAGAGATGGATGGATGGATATGGTTCTGGCGGGTAGCCATTTGGATGCTGCAAGTGGGTGACTTGTAGTATGGTTTTCGGGCGGGTAGCCTGTTTCACTGCAAGGGGGTACCTTGTAGTGTCTAATTAATTGTTGGTTTGGGTTAACATTCACCTAGTAATTCAGGAATGCTTTGCCATTGGTTTAGGGTGCTTTTCTGCAATTTAACCTTATGTCAGCGTTTCTTGTTATAAGCCTGCATTGCATATACTTTCCCACACTTGCGGAGTACGACATGTACTCACGCTTGCTATTTTCTCTACTATCATGATATGCTGCTCAGAGAGTGAAGATGGACTACTTTGAAGACGATGGTGAAGGCTAAGCTTGTGGAGCCCCCGGTCGACTGCCTGTGGCGTTATGGAGTCTTTCGCTAGGTTTGTATTTGTTTAGTCCTTTGAGACATTTATTATGATAATTATACGATTTAATTGTGACATTGGTTGTACTGTTACTTCATTTTGTCATATATGTGCGAATCTTGATCCTGGGCACACATATAGATGAGCATTCGGTTTTGGCCTTAAAACCGGGTGTGACAAATCATTAGGTTGGAAATTTGCTTCTCACGGTGTTGTCCTTGATGTAATCTGTCCAACAAAAAAAAGAGCGCCCAATTCGGACATAAGACGGAGAAGTTATGATCGTTTTACATAACTGGTCTCATGTTTGGCGACCTTACATCATCTTCGAGCGGTATCCAGCCAAGTCCAGCTCACCTTGACCTCGACGCTCGACCTTTCAGTCGGTTCCTACCCAATTATCGGAGGATCATAGCCTTTTTTTTTAAGCAAGCGATCCAATGTGAAGCAAAAGCTGCGCCGAATATTCACAAAAATCTATATGTAAGGCACACGAATGGTCGTAACTGCATGTTATGGGAATGTCCAGCTTTCCGGATCAGATGGAGAAGGTGTCGTGGCGTGTATGCTGCCCGTAAACGCAAGAGATCATGCTTGGAAGGCACCACAGCCCCAGACGCGCCCTCCCAGATGAAGAAGAGCGATGCTGGAAAAATAGACTATTCGGTGGGAAGATAATACCGCTGAGAGCGACGTACCGTCTTGATTTCTTGTAGAAGAAAAAATCATTAGGCTTGAAATTTGCTTCTCACGGTGTTGTCCTTGATGTAATCTGTCCAACAAAAAAAAGAGCGCCCAATTCGGACATAAGACGGAGAAGTTATGATCGTTTTACATAACTGGTCTCATGTTTGGCGACCTTACATCATCTTCGAGCGGTATCCAGCCAAGTCCAGCTCACCTTGACCTCGACGCTCGACCTTTCAGTCGGTTCCTACCCAATTATCGGAGGATCATAGCCTTTTTTTTTAAGCAAGCGATCCAATGTGAAGCAAAAGCTGCGCCGAATATTCACAAAAATCTATATGTAAGGCAGACGAATGGTCGTAACTGCATGTTGTGGGAATGTCCAGCTTTCCGGATCAGATGGAGAAGGTGTCGTGGCGTGTATGCTGCCCGTAAACGCAAGAGATCATGCTTGGAAGGCACCACAGCCCCCGACGCGCCCTCCCAGATGAAGAAGAGCGATGCTGGAAAAATAGACTATTCGGTGGGAAGATAATACCGCTGAGAGCGACGTACCGTCTTGATTTCTTGTAGAAGAAAAAATCATTAGGC